>CAKALG010000020.1:0-25117 GCA_916700815.1 Helicolenus hilgendorfi | reverse complement strand
ACCCTGACCGGCCTGTGGCTATGTAGCCCCATACGCAACAAACTGTGATTCTGACACCTTTCCATCGGAACCAGCATTAACTTTTTCAGCAATTTGAGCTACAGTAGCTCTTCTATTGGATGGGACAACACGGGCCAGCCTTCGCTTCCCACATGCATCAATGAGCCTTGGGTCTGACCCTGTCGCCGGTTTTCCTGACCACTTATTGTAGGTCCTGACCACTGTAGACCGGGAACATCCCACAAGAGCTGCAGTTTTGGAGATGCTCTGACCCAGTCGTCTAGCCGTCACAATTTGGCCCTTGTCAAAGTAGCTCACATCCTTATCCTTGCCCACCTGTCAGTGGTCTTGGTGTTATGGCTGATCAGTATAGGTGAATGACAAAGACAGTAGCAGGAATAACCTATTTCAGTTAAAAAAAAAAAAAAAAAGACACACCAGTTGAAGCCCATTATGAGAGTACGTTTTCTCAAATATGGTATTCGGAAGATGTCCAACATGCTTCTTCTTTCAGATGTACCCTCTATCTCAAGCTGAACAAGAAAAAGTATATAATGTACACAGTTTATAAATGAGAACATCATTGGATTTTGGTTGAATTTAAAGTGTGTTTAATGCAGATCACCTTGTCTAGCAGATTTTCGGGGATCGTCCTCCCGTTTATCCTGGCTGCCCTCTGGAGCTCCTTTTTTGCCTCCTCCTTCCTGCCCTGGATCATCAGCCAGCGAGCTGATTCTGGGAGAAACCTATTGGAACACAACTTAAAAATCAAAAAAGTATGACTATTTGATGTTAAAATGATTAGCTGTATGGCAATCTTGTGACAGAGTAGCACAGAGAGAACTTGTCAAAGTATTAGAGCCTGACGCCGCTTTGCTGTTTTAGTATTTTTTGTTGTTGTTGATGTAATCCCTGGGAACAGGGCAGTGGAGCTCTTTGCTCAACAGAACTGTATGAGACAAATTTAACAAAAAAACATGGAGGAAACTTAAGTCCTTGCTCTATCCAGATATCCCTGCCAATATAACCCAGCAGACAGTTATTGTTACTAAAATAGAAATACAGGCACTTGTCCATTACTATCCATCATCCACTTTCCATTGGTATGAATAATTTTGAGTATTGAAGTTGTGCATGCGGCGTGAGCGGCTGCTGACCAGTAGAGTATTCCCAGAACAGGAAGGGCAGGACCGATGAGCACCAACTGCAGGATCCTCCAGTTGCGGATTCCAAATGCAATGCCAGACATCACCATCAGTCCAAAAGGGAAGAAAAGAACGATGATCATTGTGTTAAGAGCAGATTTAGAGGGATCAGTCCACTCCAGCCCTAAAAGACAGATAGATAGATAGATAGATAGATAGATAGATAGATATTATATCGCCCTCTTCAAAGCCACGAGACTACATTCACAAAAACAGTAATTTTACCTTGCAGAACGCGGGAGAATACATACACCCCACTTCAGAGCTAACTTTGAATCAGCAAGTGCTATAGTGTTCATAACCTTATTAATTAGCTTAGTTTGATAACCTACGTCACTGCTTTTTGCTAATGGCTGACTGAACGTTTCCATTTAAAAACAAACAAAAATTGAAAAGAACGCAGATGGACCCGCCCTTTAAGGGAGTCCTGAAGCCTTCATTCATAAGGGGTATCTAAGGTAATGCATCCTTGTAAACGAGTATGGTATCCCATATTCCTACGTCTAAAAAGCGATGATAAATAAAATAATAGCTTATTTAGGCCTGTTGTTATTAAGGATGTTGTCTGTACAATCTGCAACCTACTGCTAAAAGTGAGGCACTGCAAAAGAAACCTAATTTAACTTTAACCTAATTAGTTAGTTCTTCATCAAGAATTTTAAAAGATAATATTTCATCCAACGAGATACCTAGGTACTTATAACATTTTATTTGAGCCCCAGTTATTGTACTGATCTGGTGAAGAGCATGTAATTAGTCTTATCTGGGTTTAGTAAAACCTTATGTTTAAACAGGGCCTTTTGAATAGTCATCAGATTTGACTTTAGACAAAGCTTTGTCAATATAGGACGCTGATGAGTAAATAACTGTGTTGTCAGCATAGTCATGAATGGAGATGTTGCTAACCAATGAGCCCAGGTCATTTATGTACAATGTGAAAAGTACCGTCCGCAGCTATTGCTTGAGTTCTGGATTGTAGATTGTAACATAAATAACAGTGTACTTACCCATAACAACTGTGTTCATCACAATGACAACACCTGAGCAGCCACCGAAAAATTTGGAAACCATATAAACATAAATATTGGGTGAGAAAGCACCACCTATACCAAACAACACCGTGAGAAAGAGTGAAAGTAGGATAGCAAGGCGTCGCCCATATCTAAAAAAAAAGAAGAGAATGCATATGTTTCAAATACTTGTAAGGGACACAAAAAGTCAATCTTTATCTGTGTTCAACTTTTCTTCAACAATGTAACAGTCAATATTAATATTCCTTCAATTGTTTGCTTATAATGGAATTAACTTCAGCTTATTTGTCTTTCAATGTTCATTATTACTCATTTAAATTAAATGATGATACACTTGTAAATATCAAAGTCATCTTAATCTACAGGTAGGGCATTCTCTAAACTATCTCAAACTGTCCTCTTGAGCTCCTCAAGGTCCAATCACCCAGTATCTGTAGCTTTCTTATCAAGATGATAGCCAGGTGGAAAGATGGTAAATCATTAGCATCAGGTTTATTTGATTCCCCTGAGTTTTTCATCGCCTATATCACATTATTAGCCATGCTTAGTTGGGTGGCTCTGAGGGTGGTAATATTGGTCAATCAGTCCACCCCTTTGATCCAAACTCAAATAACTCAACAACTAATGGATGGATTGCCATTGAATTTGGACATTCATGGTGCCCAGAGGATGAATCCTACTAACATTTCCTTAAGGGCCCCCAGCAAGTAAAATTTGTTCAAAAATGTGTTAATGTAGACTCTCAAGTATTCTCCTGAATTTAGTGACATCCCTGAAATTCTTTATTCAAAATCATTTAATTAAATTATTACAGAAACTCTCCCGCAAAAAAAAATTAGGATGTGACAGGAGCAAATATGTTGTGGGTTCATACCTGTCAGAAATTACCCCGAACACTAGCGATCCAACTAGAACACCTGCCATGTAGATGGACTGTGATGCCTCAATCAAGCCATTCTTGTCACAAACCAGATTAAACTGAAAAACAATTATGAAAGGGGAAGGAATAGATTAAAAAAAGATCTGAGGGCAGGAGCAAGGGAATTGCTAGTAACATGGCAATTCACAGAATTAGGGACCAAGAAGTAACAGTGTTACAGACAGTTTCACCAAGCAAAGCCATTCATTTACTCACCTCTGACACAATGCTGGAAGCACCTATGGATGCCTCATAATCCCATCCATCTTTACATCCTGTTGTAGTGTTAATCCCATACGCTTCAATAGTCTCGAAATCCAAATCCACAGGTGTGAACATTTTACAGTTTTCAAAACTTCCATCCTTGTTCACCGGGAGGGTGAGATTTCTTTGTCTCTCATCTGTCAGGTTTGGCCCACGCTCAAAGATCCAGTCAGTGTTACAGTGATGTGGAAATCTCATTCCTGTAAATACCTGACCAATCGAGTCAAAAGCTGAAAACATGCAGGGGATGCATAATGCAACCAATAACAATTTCTGAAACAATCCAAACTCCCCAACCTCCTTTAGGATCTGCCCGAAGCTGCTCATATTGAGTGTGGCTGAATTTGCAGAGGTTCCTCATCAACATACAGAGTGAGGTATGGATGGGATAAGCTATACAGTGAGTGAGTCACTTGCTGGTCAATCTTTAACCAAGCACAGCCCATGAGCGTATTATGACAACTTGTAAAACTGAAACCAATAAAAATGAGCAGAACTGGATGAAACAGCCCAAAAAAATAATGACACAGACTTTATTCTTTGCTGTGTCTAGAAATCTATATGACCCAACAACAGATAGTTTATGTTACTAAAATACAAAATTTGGTTTGTGTAGCTTGGTTCTCATGATTAGTAAAATGGACCAATAATGATGAAATTCAAGTATCTATGTGATTATGTACGGCAAAGCCCCCTGATATCTGAGACCATTTTTGGGAATGGGTTGAAAAAAAATTACATGCGTCAATGACATCCACTAATAAACCATTAGTCAATTTTTTTGTGTTTTCCTTTGTCTAACTAAAACCCAAATCTGTTTTTTATGTTGTCCTCTTCCTACATCCAATTGTACTGAATTGTATTGTACAAGTCTGAAATGCTATGGCATCCGACCAGTTTAAAGGGGGAAAACAACGGTAGAAATGAACCTGAATTTGTTCATTTGAACCTGTGTTAACTGATGTTTGAGCTTGCTCTTGTGAAGTGTGAACTTGCACAACACTGCATGTGAGTCTCTCTGTTGTGCCACACTGGCTAGCTAATGGCTGCTGCTCTGCACTGCGCTCAGTACAATATATATTTTCTGTTTTAAAAAGGTTCATCAACTCACATGAGCTCAGTGTGGTCCTGAAGATCAACATTGAGGGTGTCAGGAGGTAGCAAACAGAAACCTCCACTAGCAATGGGACAATACCGTATGTCAGAATGGGGATGGTGTAATGGTAGATGTCGGAGGAGGCTGATCAGTGGAGCGAGGATGCCCAAACATGGAGTTTAGACCTACACCGCCTGCAAAAATGTTGCTGGGGATTCATAATCCAATAACCAGTAGGCGTAAACCACTAACAGTTTCTGGAACAAACCAAACACCCCAATCAACTTTAGGATCTGCCTGAAGTTGCTCATATTGATATGCAAGCTAAGTTTGCAGAGGTCCCTCGTCAAAGTGCAGTGCGAGGTATGGATGAGCCAATCTCTAAGTGGCTTGGGTCTAGCACTATAGATGAACATATCTTATCTTGCTAATCAATTTTTAAACCAATACAACCCAAAAGTGTGACATGGCACTCACATTCCTAAGGCTTTATCTTCTAGTTGTTTTAAGCTTCCACCAGTTGTTAACAAGGGACAATTACTCAGCTCTGATACGTTCAACTTTATCTACAAGCATTTTAACACAACATATACATGCTATCTCATACAAAGGGCTTCATAGTGAAAGAAAGAATCAAAAAGAATAAAAAACACATGTTCAAACAGTATATAGCCTACATGCAGGCCAGACTAACACCTCCACACATACAGCTTCAAACAAACAGCAATAAACGTGAAATCAGGCATGCCCTTTTGGACTTGGTTGCCTGTACTGACTGTCTGTCAGGTGTCAAAACCTGTTACGATCAACACATTCTCACTCTCATCTCGTCAAATATCGCAGTTTGGTCAATGGCCCTACACGTCAGTTTTGCACGTGTCAATTTATACTCGTTACATGCATACACTGTCCTTTCAAAATAAACCTCTGTTTACACAGGAAAAAACTTGGTTAGGTTTAGGCAACAAAACCACTTGGTTAGGTTTAGGAAAAGATCGTGGTTTGGGTTAAAATAAGTATGATCGTTTCATAGTTAAGTAGGCAACGTTACGTACGCAACATAGTAACGTAACATTACTTAACGTAACATTACTTAACGTAACGTTACTTAACGTGACGTGACCTACATAAAGTTAAGGAGGCTACGTTACATAAGCGACGTGCCTCACTTAAAATAAGTCAACGTTGACTTTTGGTTTCCCACGGGACACGAACACCGGTCTCCTTGGTGAAAGCCCTGTGTTTTTACACAGACATTATCGCTCTTTATTAAACGGCTTTGTTGAATACTATATTCTGATTGGTAAATCACGGCGCTCTATGGTCTGTTATTTCTTTATAGCAGACTGTTGCTATGTATAACAGACCGTTGCTATGGGCACAGTTCTGATGTCGAACTCTGGATGACCGTTTTTGCGTAAAATTATTGATTTCTTAAGTAAGTAGCCGTGTAATAAGCGGAATAATGTACAGCAAGAGGGACATTGTTGTGAAATTCTGGAACTCCACTTCGCATCGAGGTGCCACATCGCCCTGTCAGGGTTTATTTCATAACAATGACTGGCTTGCTGTACATTATCCCTTACTAATACTACTTAAGTTGACTTCCTTCTTTACTCCCGCCATAACTATGGTAGGGACTGCCCATTGTTTCAAAAGCCCATTGCTCCGAAAATATACACTCTCCGTGCAACAACCACAAGAATATGGCTGATTATTATGCAGAATGACATCATCAGACCTTCCTGTCTCATTGCCTTGAAGGGCTACATTGGTTGGAGTGGTTAGGTTTAGGCATGACGAGTGGCATTAGGTAGGGTAAGGGTAGGAATATCAAGGTAAGCCAATAAGAGGCAGAGTAGGGCGGGTCATGCCTTCGCCATGGTACTAAATTGGAACCGGGAAGGTCAGATGACATTATTTATTAATACGCATAATAATTAGCCATGTGTTTGTGTTCGGGATAAAAGGCTGTTGGGAGATTTATCGGACTATTGGGGTTTCAGAATAATGGGCCAATGCCATGGCACCACTATGGCCATGTAGAGCGTTATAGTAAGGCCACAGACCATGCTGCCATATTTGTCGAGATGGGAGTGAGAACGGCTGTCCTGTCTGCAAGTCGTGTGTTTGACATGAACTGACTTTCCAGTAGCTTTAGCTGTCATGTCATTGTTTTTCATATAAATAAGGAAAAAAATGAACAATGAACGTCTGATTATGAAACAAATTAAAGTTTGTGCTCTTCAATTATTTCTTCAGCAATGTAGCCGTTCCCCATAGGTCCATTTGCTGGTTTTCTAAAATTAATAACAGAAAAAAAGGATTATTATATTAAATTATTTATACTCAATACAGTCTATTTTGAAAACATGTATTTTTTTTCAAATACAGCATTTATACTCAGCTCACTTAAGCTCAGTGTGGTCCTGAAGTTCAACATTGAGAGTTTCAGGCAGTAGCAAAGTGAAACCTCCAGCAGCAAAGGGGATGATGCCGTATATCAGCATAGGGATGGTGTAATGGTAGACGTCCAGGAGGCTGATCAGTGGAGCGAGGATGGCGGACACACGAGCACACATGGAGTTTACACCGAAACCATTATGCCTGCAAGAACAAACAATGCACTCATCAGGAATCGCACACTGATTGAGATGATTCAGTAACAGCCCATAAATTACAGTGTACTTGATCTTTTTCAAGATAATTACTAACTAAGTAAATATTGGGTATGCAGGTTTTAATTAATACCATAAATAGAGAACAAACTGACAAACAAAATATTCACAGAGATATCAGTGTTAACAACACGTTTAATGTAATCATGAGCAGCAGCACGACATTACCTTAAAATGGTTGGGTATAACTCTGGAGTGTAAATGTAGGCTGTGGTGTAAGAGGCAGTAGAAGCAAACTTCCCCAGTACGGCTAATGTTGTTACAACCACAGGAAGATCTGATGGGCAAATAGTATAACAGAAAATGCTTAACATTGAAACATTGACACCTTTATGACAAATGTTTTCAGATACTTAAAACATGTACAAGGTTTCGAAGATACCATTTGGGACAGCGAGGACCACGAGGCAAGCAGCACTCCCGATGAACAGGAAGCCTGCTTGACATATTCTCCTTCCAAAGTATTGAACTGCAACCAAAGTACTCAGGTTTGCAGGAATTTCGACAAGGCCAAAGATGAACTGTGTGAGGTAGATATTCAGCCCAAAACCTCCAACATTCAGGCTCAGTCCATAATACTGAAGACTTGATGAGAACCTAGTATCAGTTGGAGAGTTGGAAAGATACGTTCAGTTTCCCTAGTTAAAAACAGGATTATTGTGTCCTATCAACACTATTACTGTTTCTATTACTCATACTATCTATCATTGCTAAACATTATTCATGCATCTCATGTATAGTGATTCACTGACTGAGAAAGACAGTGGCATGGACAATTATCTCTATTAAAGAAGACACACCAGTTAAAGCCCATGATGAGAGTACGTTTTCTCAAATACGGTATCCGGAAGATGTCCAACATGTTTTTTCTTTCGGGTGTACCCTCCATCTCTAGCTAAACAAGTAAAATGTAAGTTTTAGAAAATGTACGTGTCATCGAGACGATTATTATATTTTTGGTTGTAGTCAAAGTGTGTTTGATGCAGATCACCTTGTCTAGCAGATCTTCTGGGACCGTCCTCCCGTTCACTCTGGCTGCCCTCCGGAGCTCCTTTTGTGCCTCCTCCTTCCTACCCTGGGTCATCAGCCAGCGAGCTGACTCTGGGAGAAACCTATTGGAGCACAGGTTCAAAATCACAAACTATTATTTAGATGTTATAATTAAAAACCTTTCTGTTTTTGGCGAGTAGCACTTTATGAACTTGTCAAAGTATTATAGTATAAGAGGCTGCTGACCAGTAATCTGTCCCCAGGAAAAGGAGAAGAGGGCTGAAGAGCACCAGCTGCAAGATCCTCCAGTTGTGGATTAAATAGGCAATGCCAGACAATAACATCAGTCCAACAGCAAATAATATCAGGAGGACTGTTGTGCAAAGAGCAGCCTTAGAAGGATCAGTCCACTCCACAGCTGTAAGACAGATGAGTATTGGACATATTAAGTTATTTTATTTCAGTGTTTACAACAGTGTTTAGTTTGTAGCTGATGAAACTTTCAGGCATCCACGTTAACTCACTTTCCAGACACTTCCTTCTTATTTCGTGCCAAGTCAGATATATTTCAGCTGTCAGATAACTTTTATGTGAATGTGACATAATGTATAGCTCTGATGTTAGATATGGTAATGTGTTTAATGAAAAACAGTACAAATACTGTAGCTTATGAAGACTGACAGATACAAAATAAGTCTCAAATAATCTGAATTACGAATGGCCACAAAAGCTGTAACAATAACAGCAACAGTAATAATAAACCTAGCCGCAAGCGGAGAGTCCAGGTTCAAACCTTTATAGGTCAACAGAAGAGACTTGCAACTTCTTTTTAGCTTTTGGTAATGACAAATCTTAAACAAATGCATATGAATGTTGTAAAAATAGCTCACAGTTATTCTATGGGGCTTTTCTTTTTTTTTTCAAAACGGAAACCTGTAGAGTACCTGTACCCTAACAGGAAGCTCAGGGTGAGGCTTGTATATTCAAAATAAAAGCCTCCAACAATCACTATATGTCAACAGGAAACTATGGCTGGACCTAGTTTTTCAAAATAAAAGTGCTTGTAGTTCAACTCTTGTCAGGACTTAGACCTCAGCTGATGTGCTATCCTTAATCCAAAAAAGACGATTAAAGGAAAACTTAAATCCTTCTCAGTACACTTAAACTCATTTAAGTCCTTGCTCTAAAACTCTCGTTTGAACTTCTTTCATTGTTTACTCTATATTCTTCATCCCTTTCCCACTTTTCCAAATATTCCTCCTGCTTCAACTGCTTTTTCATGCATTTTCAAATCTACTAATTCATGCTCCATTCAAATCTTAAAATATTCCATATATCATACATTAGGAGTTTTATACAAATTTTAAACATTATGGATATTATTCAATTTTAAAGCCAGCAATGCACTTTAATGTCAGCTTTTCAAGAAACTTAAAAAATATTCCACATCTTTCATACATTATGGGTATTATTCAACTTTAAAATTCCATACATACTGACCATTTTCCAATTTTCCAACTCATTTATAGTCCTTCAACTGCATCTTCATACAGACTAAAGCCAGCTTTTCTGAGTCAACGCCTCTTTTTTCTCTTAACACCAAGTCACTTGACTCTGTTATTCACTCACATGGCTTTTCTTATCACAGCTATGCTGATGACATCCCACTAATTCTGTCTTTTCCACAGTCTAAAACCCAGGTGGCAGCACACATCTCTGTGTGTCTGGCTGACCCTGGATGACCTGCTGTCCTTTGCGTTCAACATTGCTCACAAAAGTGTCAGCTATATAAATATAATGTTAAAAATTGACAGTACATACAAATTAATTGAGCAGTAAATAAAAGCTAGTTTAAGAGAACAGGTATGTGCCCAGTCAGATCATCGCCTGTGGTAAATTGTGTGGGTAATGGCAAGTTATGAAAAATTGCATCTGTTAAAAGTAATTGTTGTACCACCATTTACTTCCATCAAAAAAACGACTGATAATATAACAAGAGAAAAAGCGGACCTACCCATCATAGCTGCGTTAATCTGAATGACAACACTTGAAGTCCCAGAGAAAAATTTGAGAACCATATAAACATAGACGTTTGGTGAGAAAGCAGCACCCACACCAAACAACAGACAGAGAAGGAGTGAAAGCAGGATCGCAGAGCGTCGACCAAACCTACAAAGAGAGAAGAAGAGCATGTAAGCGTCCAATTATTTAAAGTTTTAATATGTAAGGTTCAACGAGCGAGCGAGGGAGAGAGAGAGAGCAGCGATGATGGAGTGAGCTATAGAGTGACTGAAAAGAGAGAGCGGCGTTAGTGAAAAATTGTCTGATGCGGCGTTAGTCTACAGCACAAATAAACACAACGCTAACTCCGCAAAACACAGGCAGAGGCCTGCAGGGTTTCTGCAGAAACAAACACTGCCGCACACTTCTAGTGGGGCATAAGTGATGATTGAGAGAGAGTATTTTAGTATCAGTTAATACATTGTTTTTTAGGAAAATCTTGGATATTATACCTTTAAATGGATAGAATAATAAGTTAGAACGTTGAAGAAGAAGAATGGCCCCTTGCTATAAGAGCAAAATCATAGAAACTTGTGAAAGGAAGTGGATGTTTTATACTGCACACACTTACTTGTCAGAAATTGCCCCATACATCAGCGATCCAACCAGAACACCCGCCATGGAGATGGACTGTGATGCCTCAATCAAACCACTTTTGTCACAAACCAGATCAAACTGAAAATGGGGAAGGAAGGTGAAAGGACGAAAAGATAATTAAAAAAAATAAAAAGAAGAATTGAGAACGGGGGCATAGTCAGTAATTATGGGCTCAACACAGGATTGGACTCTGCCAGGAAGCAGTCTCAAACTACCAGCCCACAAACCACAAACAGTTTAAAAATACATCTATTTGCTTACCTCTGTCACAAGGCTCGAAGCACCTATGGGTGCGTCATAGTTCCATCCATCTACGCATTCAGTTGTAGTGTTAATCCCATACGCTTCAATGGTCTCCAAATCCAAATCCACAGGTGTGAACATTTTACAGCTTTCAAAACTTCCATCGTTATTCACCGGGAGGGTGAGATTTCTTTGTCTCTCATCTGTCAGATTTGGCCCACGCTCCAAGATCCAGTCAGTGTTACAGTGATGTGGAAAGCTCATTCCTGTAAACACCTGACTAATCATGTCGAGAGCTGCAAACATGCAGGGGATGCATAATGCAACCAATAACCGTTTCTGAAACAATCCAAACTCCCCGATCTCCTTTAGGATCTGCCCGAAGCTGCTCATATTGATATACGGCTGAATTTGCAGCGGTTCCTCATCAAAGTGCGGTGTGGGAGATGAAGGAGCAGAGCTTTAAATGCTATCAGTCAATGAACAATATGACTAGGTTAAAATAATGCATCTACTAATTAATATTTAACCAAGCTCATTATATGAGTGTGATAAGGTTTTGGATATAGCTCTCATCTTTTAGTAGGGAACAACTGTCACGCTCTACTAACTGTAAAAGTTGGGATGGATAATATAATACAATGAGCAATAACTCTGATAGTGACAATACATAACTCAACTCAACCTACCAACACTAACATATTCGATATAGAGGCTAAAACAGGAGAAAACAGTCGCTGGTTTTCTAAAATTAAAAACAGAAAAAAGGATTATTATATTGAATTATTTACACTTAATACAGTTAGTCTATTTTGAATATATGTATTTTTTTTTTTCAAATACAGCATTTATACTCAGCTCACTTAAGCTCAGTGTGGTCCTGAGGTTCAACATTGAGGGTTTCAAGCAGTAGCAGAGAGAAACCTCCAGCAACAATGGGGACGATGCCGTATATCAGCATGGGGATGGAGTTTACACCGAAACCATTATGCCTGCAAGAACGAACAATAAGTAAGATAATAAAATTGTATTACTCTGGGAGAATCCTCTTCCCACTTAAATCAACAAGAATTGTTAACCCTTTCTGACTTCAAAGGAACATTGGTAACCCTTTCCCATTTACCAAATTAACCTATCACACCTATGGTCTTAAAATGAGGTGTGGTCAGGTGCATTGCTATCTTGAGGAAGCAGAATGTGTTTGCACCATTGACTAACATAGACCATATCACATTACACGTGCCAAAAGCACAACGTTTAACCATGACTAGCACGAATTCCACAAAACCATGAACAAAATCTGAAACGATTGCATGGAGAGTCTATGGAACAGAGCCAGATAGTTGTCATTTTCACAATTGTGTTATTTTCTGGTTTTGCATCTGTCCAAAGTAGTTGCTGCCCCACCAATTATTTCCACCTAAAACGCAACTGACTCTTCTGTGACCTGCCCATCACAGATGAGTTCACCTGAATGACAACAGCTGAAGTACTACAGAAAAATTTGAGAACCATATAAACATAGATGTTGGGTGAGAAAGCAGCATCCACACCAAACAACAGAGCAAGAAGGAGTGTAAGCAGTCTCAAACTACCGGCCCACAAACCGCAAACAATTTAAAATACACCTTTTCATTTGCTTACCTCTGTCACAATGCTGGAAGCACCTATGGGTGCCTCATAGTCCCATCCATCTATGCATCCAGTTGTAGTGTTAATCCCATACGCTTCAATGGTCTCCAAATCCAAATCCACAGGTGTGAACATTTTACAGCTTTCAAAACTTCCATCGTTATTCACCGATGTGGAAAGCTCATTCCTGTAAACACCTGACCAATCATGTCGAAAGCTCCAAACATGCAGGAAATGCATAATGCAACCAATAACCGTTTCCGAAACAATCGAAACTCCTCAATCTCCTTTAGGATCGGCCCAAAGTTGCTCATATTAATATGGGGCTGAATTTGCAAAGGTTCCTCATCAACATACGGAGTGAGGTATGGATGGGATAAGCTATATAGTGAGTCACTTGCTTGTCAATCTTTAACCAAGCACAGCCCAAGAGTGTATTATGGCAACTTGTAAGTTTTCTATCAGTCAATGTACAATATGATTAGGTTAATATAATGCATGTACTAATTAATATTTAACCCAGCTCATTATCTGAGTGTGATATGAGGCTGGATGTATAGCTCTCAACAAAAGTTGTCGCGCTCTACTAACGGTATAAGCTGGGATGGATAATATAATAAGACTATCAACACTAACAAATGTTTGGTATAGAGCCTAAAACAGGAGGAAACAGAGTCAGGCACAGTCAAAAGTCAAAGAGCAAAAGTGTTTCAAGTTGAATCTTGAGAGCATTGATTGAGATGAGATAACACAAACAAATGATTTTATAACAAAAATACATATGCAGTATTTAATATATGTACAATATTCAGTTATCAAATGAAGTAAAACTTCTGTAGAAGCAAAAAAAATATATTTGAGAGATTGTAACCACCCACAAAAAATGTTTAATGATTTACAATACCACCACTATCAGGACAAAGCATTGAAATGTGGAAGGATTCTCCCTTATTATAGTGGAAGTGCACTGAAACTAGTCTTAAAATAAAATCCTTCCATTAAAACATGTCTTTGGGTTCTGGAGGTGAGCCAACCACATAATGTTCTCAAATTAAAGAAATTGACCATGAAAGCAGTTTAAGTGGGTTTATTGCCATCCAAAACCATAGTTTCTGCATAAATAAAGACGAATATAAACTGATTATGATTTAAGTATAAATTAAAGTTTGTGCTCTTCAATAATTTGTTCAGTAATGTGTTTGTTCCCCGTAGATCCATTCACTGGTTTTCTAAAATTAAAAACAGAAAAAAAGGATTATTATGTAGAATTATTTACACTTAATACAGTCTATTTTGAATAAATATATGTTTTTCAAATACAGCATTTATTCTCAGCTCACTTAAGCTCAGTGTGGTCCTGAAGTTCAACATTGAGGGTTTCAGGCAGTAGCAAACAGAAACCTCCAGCAGCAATGGGGACGATGCCATATATCAGCATGGGGATGGTGTAATGGTAGACGTCCAGGAGGCTGATCAGTGGAGCGAGGATGCCCGAAACACGAGCACACATGGAGTTCAGACCTACTCCGTTCTGCCTGCAAGAATGCACAATAAACTGATCGGGAATCGTACACTGATTGAGATGATTTTTGGTAAGGCTTTAGATCACAGCCCATAAATTACAGTGTACTGTACTTGTTATGTATACGAGGTATCAATAACGTACTTGGTTGGTACCTATACTGATATAATTTCATAAGTAAATGGAGTCGATAACGTTACTCGCTCCGGAATTAATCCCCATCACATCATCACACACATTCACCAATGCTCTCTCTCTCTCTCGCTTCACCACTCACTTCCCACGTACACACACATACTATGCACTGGCTCTGCTATTCTCAAATTACCTACGCTACTCTTACAACTGGCACTAGATAGGGGCATTCGCATTTTTTAATTTTTGCTTCAGCCACCGTAGTTCTCCTACGCACTTGGCAAACAGCAGAAGTTTCAGGTGGGCGCAATGTGCAACCTCACCACTAGATGCTACCCTACACAGTGCACCTTTAATGTGTGGCATTGTTGCGGTATAATTACACAGTGCAGTGTATCACCACGACAAATGCCATTAAACAGAAAACAAAATGTATCAAACACAATATTAAAACAGATATCAGTGTTACCAGCATTTTTATGTATTCATCATGAGCAGCAGCAGAAATAGTGACATTACCTTAAAATGGTAGGGTATAATTCTGCAGTGTAAACGAAAGCTGTGCTGAAAGAGGCAGAGGCAGCAAATTTCCCCAGTACGGCTATGGTCGTTACCACCACAGGAAGATCTGATTGGTAAATAATATAACAGAAAAACAAATGCTGTAGCTGTCAGATGAACACTGATAATTGACACCTTTATAACAAATGTTTTTAGAAAATAAAAAAACATGTCCAAGGTTTTGAAGATACCATTTGGGACAGCAAGGACCACGAGGCAAGCAGCACCTCCCAACAACAGGAAGCCTGCTTGACATATTCTCCTTCCACAGTATTGCATTAGAGTCAAAGCGCCAAGCCGTGCAGGAAATTCAACAAGACCAAAGATGAACTGTGTGAGGTAGATATTCAGCCCAAAACCTCCAACATTCAGGCTCAGTCCATAATACAGAAGACTTGTTGAGAACCTAGTATCAGTTGGAGAGTTGGAAAGATACGTTCAGTTTCCCTAGTTAAAAACAGGATTATTGTGACAAATATGTTCTATTACACTGTAGCTATTACATATCATTGCTAAACATTATTCATGCAGCTCATGTATAATGATTCACTGACTGAGAAAGACAATTCAAAGACAATTATCTCTATTAAAGAAGACACACCAGTTAAAGCCCATGATGAGAGTACGTTTTCTCAAATACGATATCCGGAAGATGTCCAACATGTTTCTTTTTTCGGATGTACCCTCCATCTCAAGCTAAACAAGTAAAAAGTAAGTTTTAGAAAATGTACATGTCATCAAGAGGATTATTATATTTTTGGTTGTAGTCAAAGAGTGTTTGATGAAGATCACCTTGTCTAGCAGATCTTCCGGGACCGTCCTCCCGTTCACCCTGGCTGCCCTCCAGAGCTCCTTTTGTGCCTCCTCCTTCCTGCCCTGAGTCATCAGCCAGCGAGCTGACTCTGGGAGAAACCTATTGGAACACAGATTTAAAATCACAAACTATTTGTGTTGTGATGTTTAATTTAAACCTCTCTGTTTTTGGTGATCAGCACTTTATGAACTTGTCAAAGTATTATGATTGAGAGAGGCTGCTGACCAGTAATGTGTCCCCAGGAAAAGGAGAAGAGGGCTGAAGAGCACCAGCTGCAGGATCCTCCAGTTGTGGATTAAATAGGCAATGCCAGGCAATAAGATCAGTCCAACAGCAGAGAACATTAAGATGATCATTATGCTAATAGCAGATTTAGAAGGATCAGTCCACTCCACCCCTGTAAAACAGATCAGGATTGCACATAATGGATTATTTTATTTCAGTGATAACAACAGTGTTTAGTTTGTAACCTACCTCATACATGATTTTCTAACGATTACTTTACAAATGCACTACTTGTGTTTAAAGGCTCATAACAAGATTTTTTGCATGCTTTGGCTAATCTACTACAAACCACAAATAGTTTACTTTACATCGGTTTTGACCTATTTCAAAGCCATATTCATTCAGATTTTTTATTCATGATTGTGTTTTCCTATCTTGCAGGCAGCCACAGTAACACTTTACAATAAGGTACACAAAAATGTGAGTGGTAACTATAAAGCTGCAAGCAGCGATAAACGGGCTCTCGCACCTTCCCGCACATCGGGGATACTGGCGTGACATCAGTTGAAGCGGCTATGCATTTCCGTGACCAGCGGAAACACGGCACACACAAGTTAGATGTTATTTCCTGCATAACGTGCGTGGTGCTGGAATTTAAGTATTCCAAATTTTGCACTGCAGTTTTTGCAACACCATTTTTCCAACTAAAAATGCAACTGATAATTATAGTAAAACAATAGAAAAAGCGGACCTACCCAGTACAGATGAGTTAATCTGAATGACGACACTTGAAGTCCCAGAGAAAAATTTGAAAACCATATAAACATAGATGTTGGGTGAGAAAGCAGCACCCACACCAAACAACAGTAGGACAAGGAATGAAAGCAGGATCGCAAAGCGTCGACCGAACCTACAAAGAGAGAAGAGCATGCAAGCGTCCAATTCTTTAAAAAGACAAAATATTAGTTAAAGTGTAATTTACATTTTTTTGTAGAAATACTAGACATTACAATAATGCTATTATTATTATGAATAATAATAATAATAATAATAATAATGACAATAATGGCTCTTTACCATGAAAACAAAATCACAGAAACTTGTGAAAGGAAGTGGATGTGTTATATATACTTACTTGTCAGAAATTGCCCCATACACCAACGACCCAACCAGAACACCTGCCATGGAGATGGACTGTGATGCCTCAATCAAACCACTCTTGTCACACACCGCATCAAACTGGAAAAAGGTGAAAGGAAGACAAGATAAATAAATTAAAGGAAGAACTAGCAGGAACTAGCAAGGAATTATGGGCTCAACACAGGACACAGGGACTCTGTCAGGCAGAGGTCTCGAACTACAAGCACACAAACAATTTAATAATACATCTATTCATTTGCTTACCTCTGTCACAAGGCTGGAAGCACCTATGGGTGCCTCATAGTCCCATCCATCTATGCATCCAGTTGTAGTGTTAATCCCATATGCTTCAATGGTCTCCAAATCCAAATCCACAGGTGTGAACATTTTACAGCTTTCAAAACGTCCATCCTTTACTGGGAGGGTGAGATTTTTTTGTCTCTCATCTGTCAGGTTTGGCCCACGCTCCAAGATCCAGTCAGTGTTACAGTGATGTGGAAAGCTCATTCCTATGAACACCGGACCAATCATGTCAAAAGCTGCAAACATAGAGGGGATGCATAATGCAACCACTAACCGTTTCTGAAACAAACCAAACTCCCCGATCTCCTTTAGGATCTGCCCGAAGTTGCTCATATTGATATGCGGCTGAATTTGCAGAGGTTCCTCTTCAAAGTGCAGTGTGGGAGATGAATGAATGCTTTGATTGTACAATATGACTAAGATAATATAATCCATATCTTATTTAATCTTTAACCCAACCCATTATATAAGTGTGATATGAGGCTGTATGGCTCTCATCAAAAGTTGTCACGCTCTACTAACTGTAAAAGTTGGAGGATAATATAACAAGACTATCAACACTAACAGATGCTTGGTATAGAACCTATAACAGGAGAAAACATAGCTAGGCACAGTCAAAGAATATAAATGTGTTTCAAGTTGAATATCAAAAGCATTGATTGAGATCAGATAACACAAACCAATAATGTTATAACAAATATACATGCACATAAAACTTATGTAAAAACAAAACAAAATTAACGGATTGTAACCACACAAAAAAAATCCTTTGTTTAATGATTTACACACAAAATATATATTTTACACGGCTCTGTTGAATACTTGATTCTGATTGGTCGATCACAGCATTCTACGGTCTGAAGTCAGGCATGCCCTTTTGGACTTGTTTGACTGTACCGACTCTCTGTCAGATGTTGAGCCCTGTACTGATAATGTTGTACTGATAATGTTGCAGTAAATGTTGCTTTTACCTTTGATGCCCTGTCTGTAAGTCATGTGTTTGACACTAGATAATCTTCCACAATATAGATGTATGTGTATAAATTGTACGTTGAGACACTTTAATTTATTTGACAAAATTAACAGAACCATTTGTGTGAATAAATACATTTCTAATAAACTTAAAGATACAAAATGCACTAAAACTGATCTTTAACAAATGGTGACATTAAAATGAAATGCTGCAATAATGTTTGATACCTCAAAATTACTGATCAGTTTGATTTCTGCATCCTTAACTGTAGAGAAAAGCACAAAATCTGTAGTTGACAGCTTCTCATACCTGATCAGTATTGATTAGTTTTTGCTGTTCAATAATTTGTTCAGTACTGTATTTGTTCCCCGTAGGTTCTCTGGTTTTCTAAAATTAAAAACAGAAAAAAGGGGTATTACATAGAATGACTTCCCCTTAATAGATTTTATTTAATATGAATATATATATATTTTTAAAATACAGTATTTATACTCACTTAAGCTCAGCGTGGTCCTGGAGTTCAACATTGAGAGTTTCAGGCAGTAGCAAACAGAAACCTCCAGCAGCAATAGGGACGATGCCGTATATCAGCATGGGGATGGTGTAATGGTAGACGTACAGGAGGCGGATAAGTGGAGCGAGGATGCCCGCCACACGAGCACACATGGAGTTTAGACCAAAACCATTCTGCCTGCAAGAACGCACGAGGGACTCATCAGGAACGGCACACTGTTTAAGATTAGATTATAGCCCAAAAAGGACAGTGTACATATTAATGGTATAATATGTAATAGTTGTTGTTTGCTGTTTGTAAACACGTGGCATTCAAAGTTCGCCCCTCCTCCACAGCTCAAGAAGCGAGCTAGGAAGAGATAGCAGTTATGGTTGAGTGAGCTATAGAGTGAATGAAGAGAGGGAGCGGCGTTAGTGAGAGCACAGTCTGAATCACAGAAATAAAATCAGTCCAAACATGGTTTTCTTTTTACCGATTTTCTTTACCGATTTTTGAACATTAAAGCATGTATTCATGTGCTAGTAGAAACCCAAAATACAAGTATGCGCCTGGAAATAAGCATAATAGGTCCTCTTTAAATATGGAGTACTTATTGTTATTAACATAGTGTACTTTACAGTGTTCAGTATTTACTGTGGAGAAAGAAGTATACAGGCTGTAAAATGATGTGGTCTCATGTTCACCTCTTTTTCACAAATGTTACATGATAGTTACAGGGTATGCAGGATATAAAATACATTACCTTAAAATGGTAGGGTATAATTCTGCAGTGTAAACGTGGACTGTGCTGAAAGAAGCACAGGCAGCAAACTTCCCCAGTACGGCTGCGATTGTTACCACCACAGGAAGGTCTGATGGGTAAATAATATATTGGAAAAACAAGCGTTGTACCAGTCAAACATTGATATATGCACACCTCTGTAACGAATGTTTTCAGATCATAAAAATATATCCAAGGTTTTGATGATACCATTTGGGACAGCAAGGACTGCAAGGCAAGCAGCACCCCCAAAGAACAGGAAGCCTGCTTGACATATTCTCCTTCCAAAGTGTTGAAGTGCAGCCAAAGTACTGAGGTTTGCAGGAATTTCGACAAGACCAAAGATGAACTGTGTGAGGTAGATGTTCAGCCCAAAACCTCCAACATTCAGGCTCAGTCCATAATACAGAAGACTTGATGAGAACCTAGTATCAGTTGGAGAGTTGGAAAGATACGTTCAGTTTCCCTAGTTAAAAACAGGATTATTGTGACTAATGTGTACTATTTACAATGTATCTATTATATATCATTTCTAAACATTATTCATGCATCTCATGTATAATGATTCACTAACTGAGAAAGACAGTGGCATGGACTATTATCTCTATTAAAGAAGACACACCAGATAAAGCTCATTATGAGAGTACGTTTTCTCAAATACGGTATCCGGAAGATGTCCAACATGTTTCTTCGTTCGAATGTACCCTCCATCTCTAGCTAAACAAGAAAGAAGTAAGTTTTAGAAAATGGACAAGTGTCATCGAGAGGATTATTATAATTTGGTTGAAGTTAAAGAGTGTTTGATGAAGATCACCTTGTCTAGCAGATCTTCCGGGACCGTCCTCCCGTTCACCCTGGCTGCCCTCCGGAGCTCCTTTTGTGCCTCTTCCTTCCTGCCCCGGGTCATCAGCCAGCGAGCTGACTCTGGGAGAAACCTATTGGAACACAGGTTCAAAATCACAAGCTATGATTTAGATGTTATAATTAAAAACCTCTCTGTTTTTTGCAAGTAACACTTTATGAACTTGTCAAAGTGTGCTGACCAGTAAAAGATTCCTACGACAAGGAGAAGAGGGCTGAAGAGCACCAGCTGCAGGATTCTCCAGTTGTTGATTAAATAGGCAATGCCAGACAATAAGATCAGTCCAACAGGAATGAACATTACAATGACCATTGTACAAAGAGCAGACTTTGAATGATCAGTCCACTCCATAGCTGTAAGACAGATGAGGATTGCACATATTGAGTTATATTATTTCACTGGTAACAACAACTTTCAGTAGTCCAATTTTTGCAACTTCAACTACTTCATACAATCTGAGTGTCCATAGACACAGACAAACAGTGTACCTACCCATTACAGATGTGTTCATTATAATGGCACATGCTGAAGTCCCACAGAAAAAGTTTAAGACCATGTAAACATAGATGTTTGGTGAGAAAGCAGCACCCACATCCAACAATAGTAGGAGACAGAGGGAGAGTAGGATTGCAAAGCGTCGACCAAGCCTACAAAAACAGGAGAAAGAACATTTGCTTTGTTTTAAAGGACACAAAATAAATTTATATACTGCTTATCTTTCACTGTTTGCTTGTTATAGCATTGGTTTCATTTTTGGGTAGATGTCCCTTTAAGGGTTTGTGTACAGAAGTAACTTTTTATTTTTTTGCCATGTCTTAAACTGACTTTTTGTTAAAAGTAAAACTTTAAGGTCTTGATTTCACAGCTTTATATTTCAACTCTGAGGAGACCTTTCTTTGGTGATATGCACTTTGGGGGGATAAATAAATGATAAAGGGGATAATAAAGTGCCCTCTTGGTTGCCCATCCAGTAGAGAAAATGTGATAATGTGCCCTCTAAGGTGCCCCTCCAGTAGAGAAAACAGGATACAGTGGCCTCCAGGAGTGGCGAGGCCAGCTACGCAAATATCTTAACTACAAATAATATCACAACAATTAAAATAAATGATAAAGGGGATGATAAAGTGCCCTCTTGGTTGCCCATCCAGTAGAGAATATATGATAATGTGCCCTCTAGGGTGCCCTTCCAGTTCAGAAAACAGGATAAAATGCCTTATAGGCTCCCCTTCTCATGCAGAAAACATGATAATGTGCCTTCTAGGGTGCCCCTCCAGTAGAGAAAACAGGAAACAGTGGCCTCCGGGAGGACCTTAAAATGGAGAAAACATGATGCAGTTCAACATAGGCTGCCCTACATGCTAGAAAACTTTCTACATGCTTGCAACGACTACTGTGAAACCAAAATCTCCTTATGTCTTACAAAGAATAAGAAATATCATGTACATTGGACAGGAAGTGAGAGTGAATGCTTTATCCGTACCTGTCAGAAATTGTCCCAAACACCAATGCTCCAACCAGAGCACCTGCCATGTAGATGGACTGTGATGCCTCAATCAAGCCACTCTTGTCACACACCAGGTCAAACTGAAAAGACAAAAGGATTGTGAAAGGAGGAGAAAGGACAGGAATAGATCAAATATCAAATACAGAAATCAGGGCCATGTTAAGAAAAAACAGTCTCAATACACAAAACTGAAGGACTGTGTGAGCAACAACTTGGACCCTGAAGGTCTAGAATAACCTAGGGACCCTGAGGTGTGTGCTTGCTTACCGCTGTCACAATGCTGGAAGCACCTATGGGTGCCTCATAGTCCCATCCATTTATGCATCCAGTTGTAGTGTTAATCCCATACGCTTCAATGGTCTCCAAATCCAAATCCACAGGTGTGAACATTTTACAGCTTTCAAAGCTTACATCCTTTACCGGGAGGGTGAGATTTCTTTGTCTCTCATCTGTCAGGTTTGGCCCAGGCTCCAAGATCCAGTCAGTGTTACAGTGATGTGGAAAGCTCACTCCTATAAACACCTGACCAATCACGTCGAAAGCTACAAAAATGCTGGGGATGCATAATGCAGCCACTAACCGTTTCTGAAACAAACCAAACTCCCCGATCTCCTTTAGGATCTGCCCAAAGTTGCTCATATTGAAATGCGGCTGAATTTGCAGCGGTTCCTCATCAAAATGCAGCGTGGGAGATGAATGTGCTGAGCTTTGAATGCTATCAATGTACAAAGTTAATCCAAAGCATCTAGTTATCAATAATTAACCTATATGAATGTGATATGGTGCTGGATATAGCTATCACTTTATAGGAGGGAGCAACAGTTGTCAAGCCTCCAACAACTGTAAAAGTCTGTCCCGACAAAATATAAAAATGAGCAATAAGACAGATAGGGACGACACATAACTCTACTCACCTCAACTTAAAGTAATTTCTGTAGACAAATCCACTCAGACTACCAACACTAACATATATTTGGTATAGGAGCTAAAACAGGAGAGTCTGGTACAGTCAAAAGTCAGAGAGCAAAAATGTGTTTCAAGTTTAATCTTGAAAGCATTGATTGAGATCAGATAACACAAACACTGCGTAATAAGCACACATACAGTATATATCTACATATATAGGCCTGGCTGTTGTAGCGTTTTTATACCTACATGTTATGATTGCAAGATCTATCTATATTTTTCTTTGTTCATTTTAATCAAATGATCAGGTTATATTCAGTGGTTTATAATGCAGCTGTTTGGTACCATTCTGCAGTGGATACAGCACTACTGTCAAATATGGAAGAATTAATTATGTACAGCAAATCAACAAAAAGAAATGCAGAAAACTAACATCCACTCACATAAAGCTTCAGACAAACAGCAATTAATGTGAAGTCAGGCATGCCCTTTTGGACTTGGTTGACTGTCAGGTGCCGAACTCTGTTCTGATCAAGGACCCTAAATACTATATGTATATATTTATATACATATAAACAGATTGTAACAAAAATAAACAATAAAATCATGTTTAATAAGTTCAACATGGTTCCATTGATGCTTTGTATTTAGGTAACTTCATTCTGATAAATCCTTGTTCCCAGTTAACGGTTGAGGAATTGTCCATACAAATTACATTTTTGTGCTCTTTCCTGATTTCTCCTCTTTAGTGAAGGATTGTATCTCAGTTCCATTCTCAGATTTTCTGTAATTAAAACGAAAAGATCATTATATAGAAGTGCTTTGAGTTACTTGAAATAAGTTCTAAAAGGATTCATCAGCTCACATGATTTCAGCGTGGTCCTGTAGTTCAACATTGAGGGTTTCAGGCAGTAGCAAACAGAAACCTCCAGCAGCAATAGGTACGATGCCATATATCAGCATGGGAATGGTGTAATGGTAGACGCCAAGAAGTCTGATCAGCGGAGCGAGGATGCCCGCCACACGAGCAGACATGGAGTTTAGACCTACAGCATTCTGCCTACCAGTATACAGTAGACAATGGACTTATCAGCAATCTCATAGCATGTAACAATAGCAAAAATGGCATTTTCTGCCAACATACTGTAAAGCATAATAACAGATTGTATGTTTTACCTCCTTACCTTAGAGTGGTAGGGTATAGTTCTGCAGTATAAACATAGACTATGGAGAAAGAGGCAGAGGCGGCAAATTTTCCCAGTACGGCTATGACTGTTTCCACCACAGGAAGGTCTGATGGACAAATAATGAATCAGACAAAAACACATTTGTGATACATACATTATGTGAATGGATGTAGCAAGGATCACAGGGCATGTAATACTGTTTTCTTAAAATGTTTGATGGGATTTGTCCTTGTACTCAAGAGGTAAATGTTCAAGATACAACAAATTACCTTTTGGAATAACAAGTATCCCAAGACAAGCAGCGCCTCCAAACAACAAGACCCCTGCTAGACCTATTCTCCTCCCAAATTGCTGGATAAGAGGCAAACTTCCCAGACGTGCAGGAAATTCTACTACGCCAAAGACAAACTGTGTGAGGTAGATATCCAGGCCAAAATTGCCAACATTCAGGCTCAGTCCATAGTACACCAGACATGTTCCAAACCTATTAACAGAGTGGAAGAGATATCTTCAGTGCAACTATAAGGTCAGAGATACACTAGCTTTTTAACCACGCTCTTTAATTCACACTCTTCATGTACACGTTGCATTTTGCGGACAAGTAGCGTTCATTTCTGAGGATGTGCACAACCAACGCTCCAAACGGACACAGGATAGGTCAAGCAGCCATCATGTGCACGCGAACCTGTAGT
The DNA here is from genome assembly GCA_916700815.1 of Helicolenus hilgendorfi. NCBI lineage: Eukaryota > Metazoa > Chordata > Actinopteri > Perciformes > Sebastidae > Helicolenus > Helicolenus hilgendorfi. The sequence goes on along the minus strand of CAKALG010000020.1, from coordinate 303 downwards.
TAAAAGCAAGTATATCTCTTTCTTAAAGGTATAGCTGTAAATGTGGCAGCAGGTTGTGGTTGAAATGAAGACTCACCACACGTAGCTCATTATCAATGCACGTTTTCTCAGATACGCTATCCTGAAGATGTCCAGCATGTTTTCTCTTTTGGATGTAACCTCAGCGTCCAGCTAAACAATGCAGGTACAATTGTTTAAGTTAGTTTAAATGTATTTCAGAGCATTATTGTGTTTGATTTGGGTTGAAAGTGTGTTTGATGCAGCTCACATTATCTAGCAGATCTTCCGGGACCAACGTCCGGT
>CAKALG010000019.1:29695-45068 GCA_916700815.1 Helicolenus hilgendorfi | reverse complement strand
GGGTGTGATGTTCGTGTGTGTGCGTGCGGCTTCGATCATGAGCTCAGTGCGGGGGTCATAGCACAAACATCACAGAGGCTTACCTCAAACTCTGCATCATGTGCGTGTGGCTTTGTATTTTTTTTTGTATGTGGAATGATGCATATGTGTTTGCAAGCTTTGCCTTAAAAGCTAAGACCACCCTAAGCTGCGATTGCTTCGCCAAGCATAAAAGATACATTTGCCCATTTTCTGTGGCTGACTGTTTATAAGACAAACAACATTAGTCATCCTCGACAGTTGCTGCTATCACTCCAGTTTAATGTTATTCCAAATAAAGTGGCCAACATTGTCTCATCTTTTTATACGATAAATATTTGTTTACGAGCATCCGTTAAGCGAGTTGACAAGACTTGTGAGCATGAGCATGCCAATGACTAGCTCATCGCACGCTGTATTTTGTATGGAAGGCTAAACTCAAGCTTCCAACGAGCCTCGTCTGAATTGCAGGGCTCTGAAATTGGAAAAGACCCAAGCTATTTTAATGCAATCATGTCTTTTCCTCTGCCTCCTCTGCCTTTTCCGCCACCATGCTCTCTTATACTTCATCATCAAAATGTATTTCATTCCTCAGGTCCATGTTTGAAATTATACAGAGCTCTTGGGATAATGGCTAAGGATTCAATTCACTCCGGGCACATTTAGCAAAGAAAGGAGCTGAAGAGGCTCGTCCAATTTTTTTGGACTAACATACCTACACGGGATGAAGTTGGTAAGAGGGCTCTGCGTGGCTCTAAGCCTGTGATATCACCGACTCCCTGGTGAAGGATAGAGACAAAAGCTTCCAAGCATCTCCGGTGAGTGAATGATGAGCGAGGTTGCATTGCTGTGGACCGACGCCGCGTTAGAAGAATGGGATCGGGAGGGAAGTAGTCATTTGCCAACTTTGACACCACAGGGAAGCATTGTCAAACACGAGTGAGAATATTGAATGAGGGATGCGTAGGGGAGAGAGAAAGTGAGACAGCAGCCTGCTGGGTCCCCTGTACTCGGGCAAACAGGGAAAGTAGTGGAGGTTGTGAATAACAAATTAATTAGAAATGGGAGCAAGATAGCGATGGATGAGACGCCCGACGGACAGGGTCCAGGGAAAAAAAAGCCAATCACGGAGCAGTGGGCTGTGAGCCCCATCCATTATGTGGGGACTGACAAGTTACCAGCAGTCAGAGCAGGAGCTGCACTTAATAAATCAAAGCTGACAACTCCTCCTTGGCCCTATCTCAAGTACAGCTTTCCCACTTCCCCTTCCCCAGCTTCCATTAAGCTTCACCTTCTGCGGATACCAGCTCCACCACTGCCCACCTTCCAAGGGCTTTGCAAGCACTGGATTTGTTATTCCCCTGGTTGTTTCCAGAAATATGTACTCCAAACTGGATTAAACAGTGCCAGTCAGAGGGTTACAAGTTTGGGCCAAAAAGGTTGTCGAATCATGTGACCTGTAAGGTTGGGAAAATCACTGAAAAGACATCTCCTCTCACTAAAGAGGCAACTGCTCCCATTTAGATGCTAGGTAGCCAGTAGCAGCAAATGGTATTTCTGAGCTTTTATTACCCAAGGTAGAATACAATATAAATGGGGTTTGCTACAAAACAATGACTGTCATATAACAATGACGGCAGAAATATATATGACAAATCAATCCAGTACACTTTTTCTCTGATGACAACTTTCAGCATCTTACACGGAACCCTGAGGTGATAATTGTGTGGAATTGCGATACAAGAGTCTGGGCATTTCTATAGCCCTCTACGTCCACCTGCTTTTTTTCCCCAAAGGGTCCAATATATTCAAGTCAAATTGCCTGTTTCAGAGTGAGAAAAAAGCCATTGACGCGTTAGCTCAACAAATGGATTGGATGCCATTATTTAGCACTTGCAATTTAGCACCATTTGTTTTTAATGACGGCAGAGAGCTCCACGAAAGTTGCATTTTAATTAAAAGAAGTTTGTGTTTCCAACAGTAACGAGTTTCTCTTTCTTTCTTTGCTTTTATCAAGTCAAAAATCATTCAACGGGTGATCAATTAGCACCTGCCAGAGAAGCAGAATGTCTAAACAAGTCCTGTGCAGTGCAGCACAACATTTTCGGCAATTAAGACTCTTGCTTGTACTAAGTGGAAAAGGGCTCTTTAGGGAACGGTTATACAAACACATACACAAAGGAGGGAAACAATTACTAGTGCAGATGTTTCAACTGTAGGACTTGCTAGGATCAATTCTAATCAAGTGTCTACAGATTGGATATCAGCCCTGGCATTCCCTTGTTTTCATTTCATCTTCTGGTCCCAATAAGACTGCCTTGTTGTTGCTCGTTTCTGTTAGCTTTTTTGCCATGCGCATACACACAATGCATGTTTGTGAGAACCTTCATTATGGTTCAGCGGTAGCCTAAAAGGTTAGAGGAGTGGCTTTTTATCGTGAAGGCCACTGGTTCAGATTCTATAAGTGGAAAAAAGGCAAAGTGAGCCAGTGACACTCATCAACATATACTCTAACTTACTGCAAAAAACAGGAGCCAGGCACTTAACCCCAAACTGCTCCAGTCAAGCTACTCACTGACCTGCAATAGACCTGGCAAACCAGATTGGGTTTAACGGGTACAAATGTGAGGTTTTCCTGAAAAGTGAATGCTCACTCAGCAGGTAAAAAAAAGTCTCTCTCTGCAACAAAAAAATAAAAATATATAGTTTTTATTTTAACCGGATTTTTGCTACAGTAATATAACTGTTATGTCCCGTGATAAATGAATGACAAAGGTCATTTTCTGTGCCATGATCATGAAAGTGTTATTTTCCTGCAGCTTATTCTTTAATGCCTGTGTTTCAGATCCATTCTCTCAGTTCACATGTGGCAGATTTTGTTATAAGACACCTTTGATCGAGGTAATGGAAAGGTTAGTTGCCTTTAAACAATCGCTATCACGCTGCGCCTACAGTAGCTGTGGGCCGAGAGCGGACAAGCCCTGCAGAAACACTGGATAATTGCAGAAATCACATTGTTTTCACCCCTGAGCGTTTACAGACTCTCTAGCCTGTGCTGACATATAGTAGGAACTGTATACCTGCAGTTTCCTGATAAAGGGAAGAGAGATTTCAGAAATGTACCCAACACAGCGGCCCCCAGAGTGATAAAGGTAGTAAAGAGGAAAAGCTACTGTTTCCCTATCACAACAGAGGCTGGTGGGATGATATGAGCACGCCGTGTCATAATCTGAAAATCGTGTTTGATTTGATAAGTATAAATGCAAACCCCAAAAAAAGAAGTATAGAGAGGAGGCTGTTGAAAAGCAGAAGCAGGTGAACTGAAGCGAAATCTGAAAAAAAATACGCCCTATGGAGAGCTTTTGGAGAGTCATTTTAGTAGATGGTACATGTTTAGTATAGAAATTAACAAAATAAATAAAAATACACATGCACACATGCTCAAGGACACTGTCACACAAAAGCAATCTCTCTCATACAAACACACACACACTTTGCAGAATCCAGTTAGGGTTGACGTGTGTGTGATGCCTGTACCCATGTAGGCCAAAATTAACCTTGTGAGTCCCCTGGTCCTCTTCACGGTCAATGGTTACACAATTTACACACAAGATGTGTCCCTTCTCTATAGCAGTGCCCAAACATACAGAATGAATGCACACACATCGCCAGCTAATGCATTCATTAATCTGTATTTATCGTTATAAGCATGGCACACTGTGAATGGCAGTCAGAGGCCATCAAAATCACCCCGTGCAAATAATGAAGCTTGTCGCTGTAGTTTATATCTTGTAGTTGCTGAATGCTCCAAAGTCTGATAATCATGCCCTTAAAGCTGAGTTTCTGAGCAGATTGGTGCTCTAATTTAGCCATGACCTCCCTGGCAGTATGCAGCAACATGCCTACCAGACCATTTTAACCCATTTTTTGAGGGTTTAGTGAAGCCTAATACGACATGATGGAAAAGTGTGCGTTTAAAAATAATTGCGGTTCTTAATGCATTACAAATTCTTCATCTAAACGTCCCATTAGGATACATTTTGATACACTGCACAAGTTAAATGAGCACTTTGGCTCAGAACCAAATGCAGGCACCTGACACAGACCCTGATCCAAGCGATTTGTATTGTGAGACAAAAAAACATACGATTACTCCCCTCAAAGGACAAAGTAATTACCAGACTAGAAGCCCCAAAATAGACTCCTCCTAATTTGCAGCTTCGGGTTGTATACAAGTGGGTGGTATATGAGCAGTCACTTCCTGAAGCAGTGCTCCACAGAGCCATTCAGTATCTCCACTGCTCATCCCTACCCAGTATTCTGTCGCCGTTCTCTCGAGGCACCACTTGCTATGCATTTGCTCTTGAGGAAAAACGTATTGAGGCTAGATGGGACGTTTCCCATGCGTGGTAAGTTGTCACTCCACTACATATGGCATTAGCTTCCTCCCTGGTTTAAGTAATTGGTGTTCCTGTCCCTCAGCCCAGAAGGCTAGGGGTTAGGGGGCTCAAAAGGATGGAGAAGGAACGGAGGTAACGGTTCACCAGAAGCAGGTATGCCTTCACAGAGCCTTTCTGATGAGGTCCCATGAGCTCTGTGCATCTGGTGCTTCAGATAAGCATACCTCAGATGCCACTGGGAAAGGTAAGAAAAAATAGAAAGATGGCGCTTCTCCTCATCTTTCCCTATTTCAAAAATGAAATGAGTAATACACAGAAAATCCACAGTCTGCTACACGTTACCGGTGCTAGAGCCAGGCTCATGGAACGCATGGTGTTGTGGTCATTTGAGACAGGGCGGAGAGAGTGAGACCAGTGCCTCCTTAATCCCGCACACAACTTTTCTCTTCAGGAGACTTTTATCCGCGCTCTGAATTTAACTTCAGGCAATATTCTTGAGCAAATCCCTGTAGCAAATAAAATAAGAGTGGTGGAAATCTTAGATAAACTCTCCACAGTCAACAAACTGGCTCTGCTGTGTAATTCTCAGGTGCTAAACACGGCTGAGGAGTGTGCGTACTCTCACAGATCTGAATTGGAATCCAGAAAAGTAACAATCCATCTTTGTCTGATTTGATTCCTCCCTCCCGAGGCCGTGTGACAGACAGATGGCTGCTGAGATTATACTAGTTGGATGTGCTGCCTGCTTCCTCCCTTAAGTCGCTCTGTTTGATGTTGCAAGGCCAACACTTCCAAAATAATAACAGGCCTACAGTCGAGCTCATGCATTATGAAGACAGGAAGGAAACAGCTGCAGAACATCAGAAACAATAATAACATTAGCTTCCGCAAGGAAAAACAACACAGTGACAGTAGCCTCGGTTTAGTGTTTAACTTTGCATACTGGAGCTTTTCTGGTATTTTCTTTTAAGCTTGCAGCATCTCAGCCAGTTACATGTGTATGTGAGACAGTACTGTGTAACGACAGGATGAATCATTGACCCCTGAGAATGCTTCAACACCAGCACTACAGTTAACATATTCTCTTCAATAAAGTTAAGCTGTTTAATATTCATCGAGTTGTATGTTTACATACTTTGTTTGGTTTTACTATCAAGTTGAATTCATAAATGAACCTGATATTGAAATACAATAATAGAAAATAATCACAAACTACTTCAGAATATGCCTATTTGAGATATGGCACTTCAGCAGACAGTCATCCTGCTTTTAATTATCTCTGCCAGGAGATCATGTATTCGGTCGTGTGTGCTCTTTTCTGACGGTATGCTCAAGGACCTCTCGTGGTTGCAGTGACTCACACTTTTTGAAAACATTTTTTTTTCAATGTTTATTTTGTTGAATTTTCGTTTTTGTACAGTGTTTGTGATTGTTTTTTAATGCTGTCTATGGAAAGCACTTTGTGATCCCAGCTTGAAAAGTGCTATACAAATAAAGTTATTATTATCATTATTATTATTATATCGTCACTGACTGTTGACTCTGCCGCCAGTAGGGTCTGCAAGTGATCGACATCTGCTTCAGTTTGGACTCTTGTTTCCACTATGTATTACAAATTGTTCCTCTCTTGATTTGCACGACTTGGTAAGACAAATGCGTGTATGTTTGTATAACTACCGCTGATCAGATGACAAACTGAACCAGGCGCTGACTACAACAGAGCGCATCTTCTTATGTCAGTAGGAGGAGAGCTAGATAGCGGTTACCCTGCTAGTTACCCAGCAGCCACTTGGCAGTATCGCCAGTTGTTTTTGTGGGTTATTTTTGTCATTTTATTTTGCAAATTTAATGGTCTGCCTCCGAAGAATGAGAGCTGCTCAGCACACAAACACACACCTGTGCAAATAAATTGGCAATTGCCGGTTGTTGGGCTGACAGTGGCCGGTTGGAAAATATTAACATATCGCCCAGCCCTTCTGGGCTGCAGAGTCCTGAGGTGTGGTTGGCTAACAGAGCTAATGGCTAATGGGGCTAATACAACTAACAGAGCTAATGGCTAATGGGGCTAATAGAACTAACAGAGCTAACAGCTAACGGAACTCATGCTGCGTTCCAGACAACTCGGAACTCCAATAATTCCGACATTCTACTAAAAAGAGTACAATGTCACACAACAATGGAAGCGAACATTGTTAATTGTAAATTATCAACTGAAAGGCAATGTAAAGTATATTTGCCTGTATTTAATTAAAATAAGACATACTATCATATAATAAAACCTGTTCAGCATGTAAATTGATGTCAAAATATGTCGCCAATGTTATTAGGTAGCCGGCTACGGTAAACAATCTCTAGAAGTTATCTTCTCTGCACAGAAGTTATTTGGGAAAATGTTAAAAATATCCCCAAAAAAATGTGGAGGCTGCTGAGAGTTGAATTGTGTGTCAAAGAAATGTCAGTTCGTCACGGCTTTTTGTCTACATTTGGCGTCATGCACGTGGAACGCTTGGAGGTAGGAAATTGAAAAATTTCACCTGGGAAAATTCCAAGTTGTCTGGAATTCAGCACAAGCACACGGCATGACTGACTGCTCAGAGGAAGTGTTAAACTGTCAACATGAAGCGTTACACAGTGAACCGCAGTTTAGCTGCACGGAGCCGGTGCAGACAGCTGAATAGATTAAAAGGAGAGCGTATCTGTTGCGTGAGACGTGCGAGTGAAAAACGTCTCTGATACGCTTGTGGTCTAGACGGTGGCAATTGTGGTTTATATTCATTCAATCAAACATTACAACAGTGGTCGTTGCAGACACACCTGGAGCGAGATCTGTACTCTTTTTGTAGCTGACCTGTAATGTGTATAAATGTGAATGCTCAGAAAGTATGTGCCCAAGTTTGCGTGCACATGTGTGACTCTCAGCATACGTAATTCTGCAGTGACAGCATGGATCTCTGGTCCAGATATGGTTGAATGGCTGCAGGGGGAATTGCTCCCTCTCCCTTCCTCTCCTACCATGCAGGGCGATTCTTCACAGCTACACAAGGTCAAACAAACTACCCGAGAAAAGCAGTCATCGATTCCAGCAAAATAACAAAGCATCTGTTTACCAGTTCATTCACTAGTTGTATAAACAAAAACATCTTTGTAAGGCTAAAATATATTCTCGAAAAGTTTGTCTCTGACACACGTACACTAATCCTCGACCCACAGGAGAAAGCTGTGCCACATGATTTAGCATGAATTATGGAGCACGGTGAATTTGAATCATTCAGTAAGACAAACTGAGAAAAGGTCAACATCCTCATCCCTCCAGGTCCCATTCCCCTCTATGTGACTTTGCCACTGTTCCTGAGTAAATGTCTGGCTTAATTAAAACATGGCTGAGACGTCTCTCGTGTGAACACCTGTGCGATCGTAAATCCAGTTGAACTGCGGTGGCACGGAGAGAGAGAGAGAGATGGGGGGGGAAAGGAGAGGGAGGATGTAGGTGAGGGGGTGTTCTTGGGGGACTATTTTCATTCTTCCACCACCTCTGAGCTGCAACACCCTTGACCCGCTTGTCACCAATCCGTCATGTTGGCTGAGTGACGGCCCCAGCGCATCTCTTAACCTTCTTTTAATCAACCTGTCCCTCTGCATCACCTTAAACATAAGAAGCGGCAGACGGGGGACAGGGGGCATTTGTCTTTGCATTACGGGCGGACGGCCTCTCCTTGAGAAGCTCGCTAGATTCATCAGTGTGATAAAGCGGTGTGTGTATTCCTTAAAGGAAGCCTTGGGAAGGAGAGGAGAGTGAGAGAAGAGAGTCAGAGAAGCAGAGACAGAAGGAGAGGGACAGACAAGAAAAACAAGAAATGTGAGGGAAAGAGGAGCAGGCGTACGAGTGGTAAATGAGTGGTAAATGCACGTGTGTTTGTGTGAGGGGGTGGGTGAACTTGTTTGTGTTGAACCTTGAAACTCAAAGCTTGTGTTTATAGGGAGCATCCAATCAATAATGGTGTGCAGTGAACGGATGGGTTGTTAGGGGAACTTAAGTGTAAAAAACTCAGCCTTTCCTTCTTGTCAGCACATTGATCGCATAAGTGATGATATTGAAAAGATTTTGGCAAAATAGCAACAAACTTTTTTTCTTTCAATTATCAGTAATGACTTGGAGAAAGAAAAACAGCAACCGCATAGTGTTCGATACACTGGGTCAGTGTTATGTCACATAATGTGTTCAGGTTTTTATGAGCATAAAAGGTGCACAGGAACAAGACTAAATGTTATGCTAGCGGCTATGTGAGGCTGTGCACAGCCACAGTGGTGCTTCGAGCTAAATGCTAACATCAGCATCTGCTAACATGCTCACAATGACCATGCTAACAGGCTCATGTTTAGCAGGCAATGTTAATCATGTTCATTAGGGTGTCCGCATGCTATTGACTTGCTAATCATCACAAATTTACAAGGTACGGCTGAGTTTGATTAGTTTTGCAGGTATTGGACAAGTCAGGGGATCACCAATATAAGAACAATTCATCCTTAGGGAGGGTCATCCTTAGGGAGAGTCATGTCCTGAGGGACATGACTCTCTGTACCCAATTTCGTGGCAATCCAACCAGTAGTCTTTGGGGCATTTCAATAAAAGTAATTTCAATACATCGTCTGGGAACCATGAATTCCCATTCTGTGCCCGTCCATCTAGTAGTTGTTGAGGTATTTCACTGGATAAGGGAAAATGTTAACCTGCTGGTGGTGCTAGAGCAAAAGTAGGGAGCTTACCAAAGTCAGTGGGGTTCATCCTCTGGGAACCAAATTTTATTGAAATCTGATTTCCCCATTGGAAAGGGATGTCTGACGGCAAGATAAAGCGGTTAAAATATTCTAAATATAGCGCACACTTAAACTGATATTAATGTTTTTAGGTGATCTTTTCTTTTAGGTGACTAAAATATGTCGGCCCCGTCCACAGCAGTACATTGCCTTGCTCCCGTGTCGGTAACTCCTAACTTCCTCTCCAAACTGGGGGCTCGCTGACCGCCATCTACTGTAGGTAATACACTGACTATGGATGAAGTCCCTCAAAACACCCGAACTATCCATTTAAACTATAGAATTTAAGGTTTAAACCAATGTTTGTCATTGGCCACCAGGTCAACTTGTGGAAAACGGAACTGAATGATCCATTACCCATCACTCCCGCTGTTGTTACACCACTCAACAGGCTCTAGCTGAACAGGCTCCCCATTGTATCTGTATGATTTCAGACAGCAACAGGCTGGTTCCCTCTTGAAGTCTCCACCTACCTGTCATCTCCGATCGACTCCAGCAGCTCTTTTGTTTTACCTCCTGCCAAACCTGAATCTTTATGACTCACCCAGAGCTTCCTCCTCCTCCAAGCTTCGTATCAAGCGTACACGCACACACACTATTATTCATGCCAACTAACTTTCATACTTGACTATAAACACTGGCAAATCCTTAACCCAACCCACCCACTCAAGAGGAGGCAGCCATGGGCAACTGCTTCGTCGTCCCACAAGAGTACTGGGCTCCTTTAAAGGTTGAAGGTCGATGCTCCACCAAACAGGCTTTGTGGTCACCAGGGAGGCCCACTTCCTCGATCAGAGGGCATGCTTTAATCCTGCAGAAAAGCTCAAGTTCTTCACCCTAAAATCTTTTTAGGGACGCACCACAGGCTCATTAAGAGAGACAGTGTCAGGGGAGAAAAACAACCCAATCAAGTGTTTTAAAAAAAAGTCCAAATCAAGAGTCTTTCTACAAGAGGTGGAAAAATGGGCTCATTAGATAAGGCTTGACACACCGAATTATCAGACTTTGATAGCGTAGTTAGTTAATTAGCATAGCACAGATTGAGAAATGTTCCTTTTCCTAGACCCTTTTGCCTGTTTCCTGCATTCCCTCAACTCTTAGCAAAGGCAAACAGAACCAAGTTTTTGCGTTAACAATCTAAAAAAACACCCTAGGCATTTTCCCCGTGTCCTTCCAACATCTTCAAGGACAAATCCCATCACAACACCATACCTGCTCCCCGCGAGAAAGTCACACACCAACACTTCATACCTCAATTCACCTCACATACCCAAGGGACAAGGGAAGCTGAGAAATCATTAAAAACAATATTTCATACAATTCATACACCACTGCAGTCTTTTTCACCTTTGGCTGTGATAACCTAAGTAGCAGCTAATTGATTAACTGCAGGAATCTAAAAGGACTGGAAAGGTCAAGGTATGGCACCATGCAAAGGACAAACACCACGGGCAGCGAGGAAAGGTCACAGCCCCTTTGCCTTTTTGAAGAAAGGAGCGCTGGATGAGCTAACAGGGATCCCAGCGGAGCCACAGCATGAGCAATTTTGGGGCAGACGGCAGTCTTGTCTAAATATAAGCACTCAAGCTGTGCTGGCTGGCACATGTTGAGGACCCAGTCTTGAGACAATGTTGAAATCCAGGTCAGGAGGAGATAGCTTTGCTCTAAGCTATAAGCCCTTCCTAGTGGTAGTTAACACCATGCTACTGCTGTATAGTATTTGATAAAAACAGTCTAAATAAACGTACATGTAGATTTTTGCTTTTCAAGGTGGCCAGCATGTTTCTTTAATTAAATCATAAAGATAGAACTCACAGTGTTTTTGGCTACATGTAGAATTCATCTGATTTGATGAGCTGTAAATGTGTTCTACTAGCTTGTGGCATATATATCACGAGTACTCTCTTGCCAGCCAGCTCTGTACTTCTTTTTTTTTAAATTCTGCATTTCGATGGTCACTGTATTCTCTGTTGTAAGTCATTGAAGTGTGGGATTATAATGAGAAAATGTGTTTCTGCAGTGTAAAATGACATGGTTTAGACTAAATCCTTGTCATTTCCATACCTTTCTAGTCCTTTGAATCTCACATATTGTATGATAACGACTGACTGAATGCAATAAGTGTCATAATAGACATTGTGACTTTACTTTAGAAATTAATTTGACAATATATAATACGGATAAAACAACATTTTGCAGCAGTACATGTTTTTTAGTGATGGCATCACCTTTCACATCACACAAGACTTTTCTTAGAAATGAAACAGTAGCCTAATATTGATAACAAATGCACAATCTAAATGTCTACAGAACCTCAGTTGCCAGGTGTGTGTGCATTAGCAGAGATTTACATCTGTGCGCACGCACCGCTAAATCCATTATCACGACACTGTCTCTATCCTCAAGAGTCTGTATACTCAGGTGTCTGTTATTATGATTTGGAAGGCTATGTTATAAAAAAAAAAACAGCTGCTCCATTTATTTGTCACCAAGCTCCCTTTAGCTGATGCCTCACGACAACGCTATACTTTGGCCTTTTATCCACCCCTCCCCAAAACAAAGCAATGAAGTGAAATGGTGGTGACAGCCACATCCTTGCCGGAGCAGGCCAGACATTGCTTGTTAACACACGGAGAGTAAAACAAGACTAATGTACACTTCAAGGGCAAAGGGAAAAAAAAAAGGTTGAATAATTGAAAGCCCCATTCTCGCTAGGACGACGTGTTAAAAGAGCCTGACGATCACATCACATTGCTTTCACTTTTCCAGTCGGTTTCCGCTCTAGTGCCGGGCAGCCCCCGTTGGCACACAGGCATTAGGTATTCTTTCACGTAAGCTCTGTTTCTCCCATGAGTGCCTGAGCTCTATTCAAGGTACAAAGGGGAGATAGTGTTTGCGGTCTTTGATTTACCGATGGGGGCCCCATAAGATAAAAGGAGCTTGGGAGTCAAACTGCACCAAATACGGGGGCTTAGTAGACGGCAGTTAACCGACAAGGCTCCCTCAGGAGTTGCTGGTCCTACTTGTCAGCTTGACATACTTCATGTTGCCATTTGCACTTTTACCAAGGGGGTTTTCCTCCCTCCGGAGCCTCCAGAGGGCTCTCCTCTCAGACAGAAGCACAATGGAGTAAGAATCCACGAGTGTTGCAGGTTTCGCAGGAATACAAATGCTGGACCAAAGGGTCAAGTGGCTCCAAGCTGTAGCCACATCCTAAAACACAAAAACTACAACGTATATGTATCTGTGTAAACACCCACCCGTACACACATGCATGGAACCAGGTGCAAGAGAATAAAAAAAAGAACATCAGGAGTTACCGCTAAATTAGCTTGGCTGACTATAGCATAATCTGACACCTTTTGCCAGACTTGCAAGTCTTAGCCTTTTTTTTATTGTTTGCTTCATGGTTTTATAAAGGTATTTTAGGAGTGCTCCGGGAGCTGCATATACTGCATTTGCTGACACATGTATATTTCACAAAGTGTCAGGGCTGCAGATCAAGGTGTGAGGAGGGGAGCGGAGGGGGGGTTGTAATACCAGTAACCATAATATTAGTCTTTCTGGAAGACTAATGCACCATAAAACACTGCAGTGCTTCTCTTGTTTGTACGGAATTAGTTGTTTGTTTACTCGTATTCGGAAGTTAACGTCAGAGTTGTGCAGATTAGGCAGGACAACCCACCGCCGCTCTATGATCATTCACTGCCATCACCCATCAATCAGATCGGAGGTGTCGGGAGATACAGGCTGCTTGATTGATAATATGTGTCATTGTGCTGTGAAGAGAATTCGATTTAGGTGGTGACTGAGAGCCTCTGGGAAGTTAGTCAATATGTTGCTTGCCAAACTATAATTAGCCCAGTGGGTCCTTTGTGCTGGGGCAAGGTAACATTGTGAGTCAATTGTCAACTGTAATATGAATGTCATTTTTTAAAAAGTGATGGTTTGACAAAGGTGTCATAGCATATTTTATATGTTGCAGACAAGAAACTGTTTGACTTGACAACGTTATAAAATATTACATCATTGGTGGTAGCAAAGTCATTGTGACTGTTAGAATGGTTTTCTTATGAAAACATTGTATTTTATAAGCCATGAAAACAGCCATCATTGGCTCAACTTATCATAAGGGCTGAATTCATAAACTGTTATGGCACAGTTTCTCTCCAGAAGTAATCTATTAATACCCTTCAATGCAGATATTTTTTCTTTTCAACAAAACTGTTGGAGACATAAAATGTCACAAACACAGCCTGTGTGCTGTTTCTCAAAAGCTCCGTTCAAGATACAAAGGGCTTCACACGCATTTGTGTTGTTAAAATCTCAAATCTTGCTGGGAAATATTTACCATGCAAAAAAAAAAGAGACTATTAAAGTTTCCGCGTGGGGCTCTGAGAGACTCGGTACACGGCGATCCGCAGCAGAGTGCATTCTAAATGAGAGGTGCTGCTGTTCAACTCATTAATGGACGGGGAGGAACGAGATCGACAGAGATCATATTTATGGGATGAAACATGCAGATGAATGTGTGTGCGTGCATACGCGCTCAACAAAGCGCACTCTTTCCAGACAGTGGAGTGATGGCATGTAATTATTTCCTCAATGGCCGACCATGTGTTTATCAGAATGTTAATGTATGCATAATAACAGGCTCCACAACGCCTGCAAGAATGTCAAGGCTGCCGGCCCGTCAATCAAGCCTCAAAATAGAATAGCAAATAAGTATGCACTGCTGTCTTGCTAAATGACAGACAGAACCCCCTCATAGCTCTTAAGCTGACAAATATCATGCCAGTGCATGGGGGGGAATTATTGTATCAGGGAACATAGTGAGCGGCTGGTCATTTGGCCACAGGCGAACCAGCACCTGAATGTCGGCGGCAGTGAGCTGAGGAGCCAGAGAAGAGGAGACAGATGGAGGCTACAGATGATACAGACACGAGGACGGATGGAGCAAAAATCAGACAGAATAGACATAAAAAAAAGGATATCAGCAGAGGTTTCCATCATGTGGCGCAGGAGACAGCAGAGAGCAGACAAAGCATCAATGAGCACCTGTAGCTGCTATATTGATTATCTGTGAATCCACTGGGAGACCCCATAACCCCCCCCACCCACTATTCACCTCACAAAAAAAAAACATAAGGAACAAAAGAAAAAAAAAAAACGTGGGTTGAATTCTTCTTAGACCGTCCAAGCAATCCCTCATGTTAGAAAAGAAAAGCCCAAAGTGTCGAAACCTTCGATTCTTTCATTTCTGCTGGATATTGTTTGACAGCATGTAGGTGTGGAAAGTGTGCAAAGTTAAAGTACCTGCGGCAAACTTTAAATGCTTTGAGGTAAAATAAAACGCCTTGTCAGTGATACTATATCCCTCACTAGACATGACTCTTTGATATGGACTATGTTTTTACCACAGCATTCAGTCAGATGTTAAAAATGAAACTGAAATTAAGCATAATTAAGAAAAAAACGAACACAGTTAATGTCAGTAGGGCTGCACAATGACTCATATATTAATCGCGATTACGATTTTGGCTCCCCACAATTAAATGAACATGATCGCCTGCGATGTTGACGTTTAAATTGCATGTTCTGCTTATAGAAAACTCTGCTACATATCAAACTACTGCAATCCTAAACTAGCAGCCAGCCACCAGCCGGCGATCGAGATGGTTTGGCTTCACTTTTGAGGATGGATATTATCTATACAACCAACGTGTTTATGATTAAATAGAGAGCATAACATTGGTTTTCTAGCCTCTTCATGTTGCTAATTTTGCTCTCAAAGTGCACCAGATTGATGCATTTATCTTTAAAATGTAGCAAACAAAGGGGTAGGGTGAATATTCCTGTATTTTGTAAATATTACAATATATATAACAGAATAAAAATGTTGAAATGTCAGTTTTTTTACAACATCATGCAGCCCTAATTTGCACATTTGCATTTTGAAGGAATGTAGCATAACATGGAAGTGAAAGCAGTGCTTTGTTTATTTTAATGGGAAAGTGCATTAAAAATATGTTGACCCTAAAATTAATGAATATTCGTGATAAATAATCATGATCTTAATATTGATCAAAATAATTGTGATTATTATTTTGGCCATAATCCTGCAGCCCTAGCTGTCAGCC
>CAKALG010000019.1:0-29674 GCA_916700815.1 Helicolenus hilgendorfi | reverse complement strand
TTTCACCCCCCCCCCCCCCCCCCCCCATGTACCCTCACCCCTCTTATAATGCTTCTCAACGTGACAGTGTTTATCTGCTTTGCCTTATTAAAGACTAGAACCTGATTATCATCATCTACAGGAACGATTTTCTGCAGATTAGTTCAAAGACTGCTATTTAAGGGACGTCTATGCTGGATAAGGAAATGGGGACAGAGGCAGGAGGGGGATACCAGTTAGGCTCCCCAGATAGATCTCTGCGTGGGTCCGTAAAAACCCAAAGACTTATCTTGAGATTTTAGCCCCTGTCTGGACCACACGTTGTGCAGGATTACGACCAAGGTGTGAGGATGATCTGTTTCCAATAGACATATGAGGTGAGGCAGACAGACATACACACAGTCATAGCTGAGTGGCTTATCCATGTAGAGATATTTTTTTCATGTATTTCTGAATTTGTCGGCTGGAGTGTCAGAGATGTTCTAACGCACTGGATGTACTTTAGCTCGGCAAAGTTTAGCTGTACTTCTGGGGGGGAAAATGTTGCATTGATTGCAGCCATTCATCACAGCAGAGGCGTCTGCTTTATTGAGAAATTCTGAGCTCAAACCACAACAGTGAAAGGAGGAACCACAACCCATCAAAGATACAACAGCTTTGTCCTGAAAATTTCACTCGTGAGAACATTGCTGCTCTACCTGTCACTGCACTGGCTGCCTGCCACAACGCCGCAGCGCATCTCAGCATACACATCCGCAATTGTAGAAGAGACGTGTGAGAGCCCGCATGGCTGATTCCTCTGTTCCTCATATGTTACGGCAACAACGAGCTGTGGCTGTCACACACGTGAGCTGCGAGGCTCTCATTGGCAAGGACACCGGGGGCAAAATCTCACCAGTGTAAATCTTTAAACAGTGAGGTCACCTGCCCAGATTTAAGAGAATTAATGCCACGGCCCGGGGGACAGGACGGCGCGTCAGCCTGTATGAGCGAATGCCACTGAATCGAGTTAACCAAGCAGAATCGTCTCACAATAATCAATTCTTAATTTCATGCTGAGTGCCTCAGATTAATCTGCGCAGCAAGGAGGAGTGGGTGAGCTTTGATTTTGGGCTACGTTACAGCTGCTTGTTAAATGCAAAAGACACAGAGGTGGTTGAACTGGAAAACGATGGGTGGGACTTCTAACAAACAAAACTCCAACCATATGGTTGTAGAAGTTATGATATTGAAAGCCATCGCAGTGATAACAAGGAGACCACAAATGGATGCCAATTACTGGAGAGGAAATAGAAGCATTCTAGCAGGCTAACTTAGATAAATGTGTTCTGGGAACCCATGGCCAGTGTTGGTGGCTTTAAATTAGAGAGCCAATAACATGTGGTTGCAGTAGTTGTGGAAATTGCATTATGCATCGCACACATCGAGAGCCCGAAACTCATTTTCTATAGGGATGTTTAGCAGCAGGTCCCGCCATGCATTTAAATGACCTCATCTCATAGGCCGATGTAAGATTTATGAGCTTTTTCAGTGTATAATCAGCAATATCCAAGTCGGATCAGTATGCCTCAGTAAACAGTTTATTGAATCAAAACAGGCAGATTTCCCCTTAATGACAGTGTTCAGTAGGCAACACTGACAGCATCAGTGGGAGAGATACTGATATGTTACATATCGTCTTATACAAGTCTAATCAGGCTCTCCTCCAGCGCGACCTTGATCAGGGCGGCCTTCAAACTGTTAAAAAAAACGCACGCACATACACACAAATACGCCCGGGCCCGGGACACGCCGTCTAATCACTGGGGCCAATCTGGTGAAAACAATCACCCAGTTAATTGAGAGCAGTTTAGTAGATGAGTGTATCAAACACACACCCTCACTCCCAAACACACACACACTGAGAGGAAGAGAGCTTACAGGGACGTCTTAGTTATTTACCAAGTAATTTCTCTTATCACTTAGGCTTTGTAAACAGCCAATGGGGAGGTAATGCAATCTCCGGTGCTGCTCACTCAAGTCTCAGATCGGTGGAAAAAAAAAAGAAAAAAGAGAGAGAGAACGACACACCCTCATTCCTCCAGTCCATCACTCATGACAAAGTGGCTACCCCACGACGTTGAGAGGAAAACCTATATATTACAGCCTTCACCCTATATTTATGACAGTTGTACAAGTTTTTTCATACGGTGATTCCGTTGCTGGGGAAATATTAAAATTATAGCTCTGTGCATGTTGAGTGGTACCCCTCAGTCAATAGCCTGACACAGAACTGTGCCTGTCAAAGATTGATTTAGTCGCTGACCTTGTATAATTGAATCGTAACTAATTGTAATTAGCAATCAGAGGGTGGAACCACCCACCTTGTAGAGAGCAGTATGTCTACCGTCGGGGAGGCTCACAACCCCGCTGTCACTTTTACTGCTTGTCAGACAGGCACAGCCTCAGAAGGAATATGAATCAATCATCTTGTGCATACAGCGGAATTAATAAGGCATACAGTAACTTATTGCTTTAGGAACAAAGACACATCTCGTATAACAGTGATTGAAGCCCATTCACAAGACAATCTGCTGTTCCCTGAAACTGGAAATGTTTTTTTGTCCATTTTTTAAAGCTAGTCTGGCATGTTCACACCACAAAGACAAATCTATTGCTCTGGGGAGTGCCATAGTGGCGCTTTGATTGCTTTCAAGTGAAAAGGTGGCAAAAAAAGTAATGAGAAATGTAACGTAGATGATTTATTGCAATTTTCTGAAGCAAAAAACTCCCATTTTCTGCACGTTTCATGTTCCCTCCGATAGCGACGGATAACATTTAACCAACCGTTACAAATTACTGGTTTGAAAGTAACAAAGTGGGTTGTTCCATTATGGTGCATCTTCCTCCTTACCACTCCCCGCCCAACCGCCCAACACCCCCACATTCCACCACACACTGTGATCAAGGGAAAATGCCTTCTTTTCACATAATACAAAGATAAGCATGCTATCTCACGCCAGTATCTGTCAAGTGCCATTAGTTTCCCAGCTATTCCATTTCGCTGTGTGGATCCATACTCTGTGCCTGGTAATGATAAAGTCACTTAAATGGATGGCTCTTGGGCTAGATAATCTTCACCGAAGAACAGTCGTTGGTGTTCCACTACTTCAAATGCTCACCTTGACTTTGTAACTATCCTGTAATGCATGTTGCTCAGAACAGTAAATATGAAATTCAATTTATTAAACAAGTGCCTTTTGTACTCTGCATCTCTGAGCGTAGATTAGAAATGCTCTGGCAGGTCTGCTGAAGAACATGACAAGAAAATGAAATGTTCCTGCATTTCCAGTAAATGAAAATGTGATCAAATGCCACTTTTGCTTTAGCTGCAGTTATAAGGAAGGATTATAGCAGTATGTCCACTGACTATAAATAGGTCTCATTATTTTTGTTTTTATTATTTTTTAAACCGTGGATTTAATCAGTATTTATTTTGAATGTTAAAGATGTGAGTCACGATAATTTGTTGATCAAGGCCAACGAAAATAAGCTTTTCAGCTTGATTGTGGTCTTGGTTTTAAAATCATGCCATAGGTAAATGTTTGCATTTCTGAATCATCAAACAAATCCAACCAATCAACATTGATAATGTCAATAAGGCTACAGTCTAACTGAAATTACATTTTAAATATTAAACTTCTGCTCCCTTTTAAAAAAAAAAAAATGCTTTTCAGTCAAAACTGCTATAAATTAATACAATAAAGCAATGAGCCTCAGCTATAAACAACAACATTGGATAGTTCTGCTGTCAGAAGTGTGTTTTAAATGTGTTTCCTGCATCCTGAGTACCATCAAAATGCACCAGTCTAAATGGAGAGAGGCTCAATCTTGCATAAAGACATGATCTCTGCATCTACAAAGCTAGTTGAGCACATCACATATTAGTCATCCATATCGCGCCCCACATTGAATTCCCCCAACATGCCTGCTTCGCTTATTGCCATAGCAACTTACACTAAGTACTCCCAACTCACAGTGGAGATTTGGTGTCTACACCGTTAAGTCTCTAAGTCCAAGCTTTTTGGTTCCATATCCTCTCTACAAGCATATGACAATCTACTGCAGATGCAGATGCGAAGACTCTGCAAAGTCAACCCTCGAGCTGCATAAAGATGTAAAACCACATATATTGTAACTGAAGCTCACAATAACTTGCAAATACATAACTACATGTTGAAGGACATACTGTATATGCTGCTCATG
Organism: Helicolenus hilgendorfi; assembly: GCA_916700815.1. NCBI lineage: Eukaryota > Metazoa > Chordata > Actinopteri > Perciformes > Sebastidae > Helicolenus > Helicolenus hilgendorfi. Next base: position 25,450 of record CAKALG010000019.1, on the reverse strand, counting down.
TCCTCTCTATTCATTACACAGAGTTAGATTAAATACGACACGTGCGGTCATTTTCTCAAATAGTTATATAGCTTAAAAAATGGCGCTATGTCACACAGCATTTAGGGTATTTCTAGGGCTAATCCACCACAGTTATTGGCAGCTGCTATTTGTTTACATCTGTAGCAGATGTTGCAGATGGTATTTTTGGGTTCACTTTGTGACAGACTTTTAACTGACAAAATGCACGTTGAATGATCAAAAGCAGAGCTAAAACGCTGGGACAAACTGACAAAAGATGCCAAGTAACTTGGGTTGTCATCTCGGGTTAGCGCCGCCGAACTTAACAGCTGTGAAGCAAGCGAGGTAGAGTTGGACGAATCCAAAAGGATGATGAGGTATGTTTCTGTTAAATGGCAGCATTTCAGATTTCTAATTAAGTAACAGACTGCAACTTGACAAGACAAAGACTGTCTTATGGCAGGCTCACATTAAAGGGGGTTCTGCCTGAGTTATCACAGATCCATCACTGCCACTACTGAAGCTCAGTACAGAACATCTGGAAATGTATATATAATATCAACCCTCACAATCTTTTAGTGAGTGTCTCTTCTAGGGCCGCCCAGTTTTTGTTGATCAGGGCCCTTGGTCAATGACAAACTGAAGTCGGTTTGTTATTTGTGATGTTTTAATGTGATAATAGGTAGTGTATTTGTTATTACTGAAAAATCTCTAGACTTTATTGAATCCCGCTGGTGTTCCTCTGCTGAGAAACTATTTCTAAAGATTTTTTAAATATATCAACTTCTCTATTAAAGAACGCAATCCTGGGGCGATTAGTTACCTTAGAATTCCCTCAGCAAGGACAGCGCTAGTCAATTATGTTATAATGGTCTTTATTCCCATTTTGCAAAAAAATACTGTAATGGCTAATAAAACCTACCATCTATTGAACCTTATTTGTCAAGGCTTTCATAATACCTATACCTTATACCTAAGTTGTTATTTTTTAGATGTTAATATATGAGCAATGACGGATGTCAAAGGGTAATTAATCTCTCCAACAACAACTCAGCTGAAGGACCTTGGAGCTCTTTCCTTGACTCGTGCTGGAGCAAGCACTTTCTCCACGACTCGCATAAACAAATGTGACTGTATTCAACAGTCTAATCCTACTTTAGTTCAATGCTCTTGGGGTACTTTTGTTGGAAAAGAAACCAGAGGTGCTTGCCAGTTTCTTTGAGACTCCACTGCCTCAAAAGAAGATGTGAAGAATATAAGCTCCCCTCAATGAGACGGTCAGTCCTTTTGTTCAGCAAGGACGAGAACTCGTCTATCTCCTATAGGTTTATAGTCGGCGCTCGAGCTTAGCCGTGTGTATTTGAAGTTAAGCTGAATAAACAAGGCAATAAATCAAATGAAGCTGTACACAACTGTTTATCTGTGTGAATGAAATACAGAACCCCAAGGAGAGAGAAGGAAGTTGTGGATGCCGATCAGAAACTCACTCAGAACTTCACTGATTTCAACCGAGAGGGATTTTTAGAGGTTACCAATTATTTTCTTGTAGATGACCTTTAAATTATGATGGGACTAAAACATCTATAATGTATCTATGTTAAATCCATAATAGATTCAAATGAACTATTATTTGAAGGAAAAACTGAGGCACTTGACAGTGAGGTTTTTAAATCGGATAATATTTAAATTAACTGCGATCAATTTTTAAAAGCTGTAGCAAGATGACAATGACCCCCATTTAGAGCCGAAATGGTTGGAAAAACCATGCTAGTCAAAGGACAGCCTATAACTTTTCAAAACAGCCGTCCCAAATCTCTGGAATACAAGATTCCCTACACATCAGAAAGCAAAAAAGATTAGGAGTAGAACACCGTACACAAAAAGATCGACAAAGATTAGTCGTCCCATTCTGAAAGTGACAGTATAAAGAGCTCCTTATCCATGTTCCTCAATGTTCCTCTGAGGGAAGATATATTGAGAGTAGTGGAAGAAATCCCTCCCTTGCCATGGCATGTATACGACCAGAGAGACATTCACATGGCCCCAGGAGGAAAGATAAAGCTACAGAATGCAGCAGTCAACCCATTGTTTCATGAGCACAGATTTACAATTTAAACCGATAATAGCTGAAGCATTGACAAAACAAAACAAAAATCATAAGAAAGGTGAGCAACAACTGTGAAATTGTAGAATAAAATTATTCTTGTCAGAATTGTCAAAACAAGTGAAAAATATATTTTTACTGATAGATACTGTACAAAGACAGAATAGTCCTAGGAAAGTCGTTCTTGTTTATACATGAGGATGTGAACTGGGTGTCAAGGAGAAACCGCTTCATTCTTCTACAGTTCTTTTATGGGTATTCTTTGTATCGATGCTCAAGAGAAAAAATATTGGTTGATGACATCTTTGGCGGTCACACCAGTCACAAACAGTGCGATTCCAGGCAATAACTGGTGCCGGGGTTGAAGTTTGCAGCCGAGTGGATTCATCAGGAAAAGTCAAGGTACATTTCATTTATCAAGATTTCTCATCCTATCAAACTCAACAGTGAGCCAATTGCCCTTTAGCCACAAGACCTTTGTTTCCAACAACACACAGGAAACACATTTGCTCTTTGGTGAGAGATTGCTGGTGGTACTCTGTCTGTTACATGGTAAAAAAAGAACTCAAATAGATTATGTTGTAGCAATACAGTGCATTCCCTTCCCTCTGGTGGAAATTTGTATGTGAATCGCACCATCCAAAAGCACACATCTTTTCATAAACCTAACATATTCCACCCACATCCGGCTTGCTGTCAAGGCATCTCCTCATAATCAGTAAGTCCTCTCGTTTTGCATTTCCACCCTGCATTGCTGGTATTTAAATTGATATTCCAGTTGTTGTTGAATAAATACATGCTCAACACTAAAACTAACAGCATTTTTTTCTTTCTTCCTGCACATAATGTATCCGTGTGTATGCATATGACCACATTAAAAATGACTTCACACCTGCTTGCTTTAAGAGGAAACCATCAAACAGCTGTGGATCGGTTGTGCCGAGTATAAAAGTGGGACATACCGGTAAAAGGCCAAATTTGGTTTCAAGTGGGAGGGAGGGTTCAGGGGATCTCGCACCTTCCTGTCCAGTAATGTGGGCTTGCTAGGTGGATTAACAGAGGTCCTAAGCTGAGTGCTACAGATTGTCGGGATTTAGGGATTTGGTGGGGAGAGATTGACGATAGTGCGTGTATATCGGGGTGGAGATTGAGAGCAGATTGCTGTGATTTGGGCATGATTATCCAGCCGGTATTGTCACTGATCTCCATCATCCTGTTTCATTTTCTCGGGAAGTGAAGCTCATCTCAGACAGAGAATCCAACTGCCCCAATCCCAGGCAATGGACTCTGTTAATGGGGAGGATTAAAGGTACCTCTTCCCCTGTTTCTGCGGTGACTCTGTATCTCTCCTGACCTGACGAGGACCGCCATTGGTCCAAACGCCATCATTTATGCCAATATCATGAAGCATTTTGACCTGCAAGCCTCTTGATTGAATTTACTTGTACTTTTGGGGTCTGTTTATACATCACTTAGGAAAGCCTTGACACAAGTGGTGCAGAAAGTGTTGACTCCCGGCTAGAGAGATTTAGACTGTACCTGGCTGAGGCAGGTGAGATCAGGGCAAATCACAAAATTAGATCATAGTCATTCTGAGAAAAAAAAAGAAATCTGCTTCAGAGAAGGTCTGCCAAGGGACAGGGGCCAAAACGACTTGCCAAAGAAGGAAATTAATTTGAAGCTATAGCAAGTAGTGAGCGTTGGAAGGCAAACGATATTAATCTCAAACATGAGCATATGTCGTCAGGGTGTTTCTTGGCACTGCGAAGTCCATTAACAGCCAGTTTCTATCAAGTGCGATGGTTTGTCCAAAGCCTAGGTCACGGTGAGGTCAACCAATCTTTCTCAAACGGCACATTTAAAACAAGGTTAATCCTGGTGCTGTCTCTGCCTTATAGAGGGCGCACTAATCTGAGTGCTCCATTAAAAGCCTCGGGAAGGTTAACTCAGAAGCTTTACAGCAGACAGAAATGCCCACTTTGAAAGACGTGCCTACACACACACAGACACGCACATACACTTGTGTCTACATGGGCAATCACCAGTTTAGCCTTCAGGGATACAAACATAGATAGAACAACGGGAATGTCTTTCCAATTTCATTCTTGATGGCCAACATCACAGAATTAATGTATGTTCTTGCAACTCTGATTTCCACTGAGGGAAAAAGCAGCCAGTTCCATTCATTTTTCACCCTTTCTTCCCTCTAATTACTCCAGCTTCAAATTGAATAGCTACAGGACTATGAAGTAAATCAATTTAACTCATTAGCGTTGTTTTTTTTCCAGTCATTTTTCACACATTTCATGGTAAGCACATCAGATAATTCCATCAGCCATCACGTGAAAAATAAAACAGATGCTTCATTTTGTAACCACTGGCGGGTTCATTATTAGATTTCCTATAAATAAATTAAAGAAATAATAATTACGTGAAAATTGTCAGTGAAAGATAAGGTTCAATTAAAAAAAAGGAAAATTAGGAGGGGAGAAAATATCGCACGGAGCGCCATTACCCATGTCACCTTGCCTTGCCTGGAGTCCCACTTACATTAAGCTGCTTTGGCAGAGTGACACTTCGTCTCACTTTTGATCTCTGCCCAATCTTTGTGACAGGAACCTCTGCGGGAAATTAGCTGTCGGCACAATTTACACCAGTGTGTGGTGTGAGCGAGACTCCCACCACCACAAACCATTAACAAAAACCCCTCCATCCCATTTTATATCCATGCCTTGTCTGGGTGATGGAAGCTGTCATGGGTGTGTGTGTGTGTGTGTGTGTGTGTGTGCTGGGGCTGATATAAGAGGCCCAGGGCAGGTGACAAACACAGGAGCTCTAAATTTGGAGTTGGTGGCACCTTAATAATAAGAGTGCACGGGAACCATAGGGCACTGGCAGGCCAGGTTACAACCCCTATGTCCGCCTGTGCTACATCCACTGTATTGCCACTTTAGTCGAACAAAAGTGAGTGTGTGGGTTCCAAATATGTGTGGCCATTGCTACTGAGCGTCTCCAGTTGTAGAGAGTTGCTTTGTCTTTACGCGGTTCTTTTCTATTGCCTCCTATCAGCCATTCAGCTGAGGGAAAAAAAAAAAGTTTTTATAGTTGTTTGACTTCAATGTCACTTTGTCTGAGAACTGTTTAGCTACGTGTCAGTGCAGATTATTTCTAATGCTTCCGCCAACTGTTTCAATGTCAGCGCATTCGGTAAACATCATGATTCATTTTCTGCAAACTTACAACTTTCAGTAAGCATTATAAGTTCTTAAAGGCTGGAAGCTCTTTTGTTCTCCAGATTTATCACAGGACCTGTATTCTGTATGCTCAGCTTTTCCAATGAGAAAATAGGACAAGTGCATTTCGACATCTGTTTTTATGAGTTATACAAGACTCTGAGGAGTGCTCTCTGAGGAGTGCTCTCTGTATCATGCGAATTCAGATGTGAAGAAAAGGAAGTTACAGAGGCAGGCCTTTACAGAATGCCTCTGCTAGGTGCTCCACACGCCAGGAAGGCTATTTACTAATGCTAATGAGATATTTTAAGCAGAGGTTAACATTTCTCTTCCCTGGAGGCTACACTACCCCTAAGTATGATATGATATGGCATGGAGGGACACTGATATTAAAGCTTCGGGCGTTTTTTTGCCGGTTTTGTTTTCAACCTTGGGAAGGCACTCTAGCTCTGCTATAGGAATAGAAGCATTATGCTAATGAGAGCTTGCCCAGTGAAGAATACATTTGCTGTTGGAAAACATTTTGGCTTCCGCCTTGGGAGCTAATTGAGTACTCTGACAATGCAGTGCTTGGCTGGTTCACGTACACACAGGGGTGGAAAATTCAATTTCGCAGCAGGTTCAGAGCACTCTGCGAGGAGAAGCGAGAGAAAAAGGGGTGCCTGGATTAAAGAGTGGAGCTGGCTCTGTGGCTCCGTGTCTGGCTCAGTGGGCACATTCTTTTCATTACACTGCTGTGTTTTATTGTTTTATTGACCAACTGACAGTGAGACTTAACATGTAAATATTCAGTACAGAGCCTGTCAAAGGTCCTCAAAACCGTACTTTAGCATGCTCCATTAAATTGCAGAGTATTGTTATCTTATTTTAAATACCTAAAATTTAAAATATGTGAAGGCCATAAGTGAATTTAGACTTGTTTGTTTCATTGGAAAGACCTCTGATCCTAACCAGTCTAACTAGGCACAAGGAGCAGACAAATTCTATATTTGGTATACAGTTGACTCTGATGCCTTCTACCGTTTTAGCCCCAGCCACAGACTGGTAATGCTATTCTGCTGGTTTGTTTTCAGTGAGTTGGTACAAAGCAATGCACTATACATCAACAACTACTGACACGATTGGTGTTTTTGCTTTTACCTAGATTAAAATGTTAAATCACAATTAATTGCATGGCTGTCCACAGTTAATCACAAATTAATCACACATTTTTTTATCTGTTATTATTGCTTTAACTTTGACAGCACTAGTTTTCCCCTAGACTTTTCTTCAACCTGAAGACAACATTTCGACACTGCATGATAATGGACTGCATGATCAAACAGGCAAATTTGATATAAGTAAATGTATGTCGAGGACATTCATGCTCGAAAAGGGAAAAAAACATTTTGTTATCAACCCTCATCGATACGATGGCATTGAATAAATCTAACGGCAAGTTTGATTCATCCAATGCCATTGTATTGTGGAGAGAGCGATGACCGGTTGCTCTGTGCACTCCAAAATCTTAGAAGAAGTAACAACAAGGCCACTACCCATTTTGTCTATTCGTTAAGATGCCCTGAAGAAGACCTACAGAAGTAGAAAGCTGTTGGCTTTTTAATGATTTAGCCACTATAATAAAGGCTTTTTAATATTTCTTTCCTTGATACTTGCTTTAACATTTTGGAGTGCCTGGATTACCTTCCTGACGTCCATCGTATTGTGTGTCGTAGTGAATACTGCAGCCTCTACGGGCTGGGAGCTCAGACTTACTGTCTCTAGTAAACACATTAGAGCTTTTAATGATCAGTGCCTCCCATTTCTAGATGTCTGTGGGTAATGTACGTGTTAAGTGTGGTAAAAAATGTTCATGCCAATTCCTTGGTAAGAGAATATTTCGCCCTGTAATGCAAAAAAACAACCTGTGCGAGTTGATATTGTGCCTCCCACGACGAAGGCTGTGTCCACATACCTATATCTCTATATTTGAGGATCTACTAATTTGCACGCTCTTAGAGCCTAATGGGAGACTTAATTAAAGCCTTATTTAAGGCAGGCACATCGTAAAAGGTTCCTAATTAAGCCTCTATATGTTAAGACCACAAGAATTGTAAGACACCGATACACATTATCTGCCTAATTAGAGTGATCAGGCTATTGTCAGTTAGAGGTGATTTCCAATTAAATACAAAGTCACAGAGATAGATAGATAGATCAGAGAACTCTGTGATACCATCACAGTGGTTTTCAAGTGACTGTCACTATGACCCCCACATGCTGTCTGCACTTGTATGATGCTCTCCAAGTATGTATTGCAAGTGGCAGAGGGACCCAGCTGGTGTCACTGGCCCAGACCTTGACCCAGCCACAGCACTGGGGTCGGTTCCAGACCAGTCACAGAGGATTGCTCTTTATGCCCATCTTGCTGATGCAGCTCAGACAGAGGGCGCAATAAAGTGTCAGTGGATGGCCTTAAGGAAACTGGAGTTAGACCAAAAAGAGGAACTGGCCTCTCAAACCGATCGCATTTCCACTCAAAGCACACCCACGCATGTCCACAAACACTCGCTGTGAAATATTCAAAATGACACTATGTAGACTCAGTGACCACATCACAGTAATGAAGTTATAGTATTATCTAAGGGATAAATCACTTTTTAAATAGCATGTATGAATATTTAATACATAATTCATTCACTTGTTCATTTGTTGTCTATTTGCAATGCACGTTGGATGAAAAATGTCGTCAAAATTTATCATCAGCGGTTCCAGTTCTGCGATGCTTTGTTGGTGTTGCTGACTGATCTTTCGGCAAATAAAAGATTCAGTCAACACTAGTGAAGGAAGCAGCGGAGAAAGAGGATGTTGGGGAAGGAAAAACAAGTGTACTTTGAAGGTAGGGTTACAACACTCTTGGGACAGCCTGCAGATTTCTCATTGTCATCAACATAGACATGCCCTTGATCAAAGGCGCACACTGCCCCCATTGTTTGCACCAGTATGAGGGGGGAAAAATACTTCCTGCCGTGCTGCTCAATACTGGGAAATGTATTTGTTTCAATTCCCTTTGAAAGCAACACAGCAGAATCAAGTTCTTGTCTAACAAATTAAAATATGTGCAAAGACCAAAGCGCTGTTTAGTACACATTGATTTTAGGCCTTGTGCACAAACAAAAGCCGTATTTTCTCACAAAGGTAGTTTTCTTGTTCCTTGTTTGACGGAATACTTTGAACCTATTAGCTGTGCTGTTTTTGCCTGATATCAGACGGAGTTGTCAACTGAGTTACCATCTTAAGTCTGAAGCCTCCAACAACTGAGTTTGGGGGGGATTTAGATTTTCCTAACCAATCCCTATGAGGTCGGGCGATATTGAGAAGACATGCAGTCTTCGCACAGCTTGACAATGCTTCATAACAGCTTGACAGCTTCTCACTTCCAACTCGTCAAATACCGCTGATTGGGCAGCACCCCTCGGCATCGGATACCGACACACGGAGGCGCCGTAAAGCGACAGTATATGTGACGAACCGGGCTTTCAACAAACTCCAAAGTAAACCTGATGGTTGCGTTAGTCGACGGTCGGCGCAAGTGACGTAGTATTATTAGTGAGAGAGTCCGCTAAGTGCGGGCGGGAGCTGTAGTGGATGGGTCAAAACACAAACACCAGGAGACCAGTGTTCGTGTCACTAGTGAAGTCAAAAGTAACGTTGACTTATTTCGTCACGTCAGTTGTTAATCATTTGTATCGTCAGTCCCGTGAGTCACTAGTCACGTGACTCATTAGTATCGTTAGTCCTGTGAGTCACGTGAGTCGCTAGTCACAAGTCATTAGTCAGTGAAGTTTACGTCAACCACACCTGTGCGTCTTAAACCTAACTAAGTGGTTGAGTTGCCTAACTAAAATGGAAGTTTATTTTGAAAGGACACTATGCATCTAATGAGCAACGCCGTCCCTGACACGTCCAGAAGTAACGCAAGAGCGGTATTCTCTGCGTCGGTCTCTGATGCCGAGGGGCACTGATCAAATGGCAGTATTTGACATTTGGAGTAAGAATGTGTTCTGACGGCTTGTCCCCCTGCGGTGTTCATTGGTCGATTACTTTTTAACCAAGAAACCGCGGTTTCATGTCATGATGCCGGACGAATCAGTCAACTCGAACTCGGGGGAGTGAGCAGATTCAAAGGCTTCAAAGTGCTGTTTTATTCTGCCATAGCAACTCCGAAGATAAGCACAGGTTTGAATTTGCATTACAATGTGGAGAGTGCCCGTTTTCATTCGGCACTCCACTTTTACAGCCCTACGCAAAACAGCACCGAAATGAGCTCGTAGGCATTGCAGTGCTGTGCTGAACTCAGTGTCTCGCTAAATGACTCTTAATTCAGGGAGCCCTTTTCTCTCCACGAATACTGAGCAATTAGCATTTGATGCTAGAGGTGCTATAGATTGTGCTTTGGCATAGCAGTGGGACTGTAGAGACTGTGGAGGAGAGGACGAGTGATGTTAATTTCAGTATGGGGGTGGCCAGTCGTGGGAGGACAAAGTAGAGGATGGCAGCCTTTTTTTAAATTTGCAGCTAGTGAGCAATATCAACCATGTACCTGGCTTTACTGAGGGCATTACCGGAAGCGATTCTCCATCTCTTGTCTCATTTGCACTCTGTGCCAAAAGTTTTCTATGTGGGTAGCCTTCGGTATTGTTAATGATGCTGCCCTTCTGCTATATACCAACAAGTCTGCAGTGCTCCTTAGCGTGGCAGAGAGAGACAGATAGCGAGATAGAGACCAAGTAGGGCATCTTGAGCAGCCAGGGTCCCCTGAACAAACACAAGTTCATCTTTTAGTCTGCTGGATGATATGGCCACGTGGCATGATAGTCTGCCATTCTTTCTCGAGGGCTCCAAGGTCCTTGGCATTTCTGACACAGACAGCAGCAGTGACGGGCCTGCAAGTGGGCTGGTATTTGTGTTCATACCTCAGAATAAAGTATAGATCCATACATTCTCCAGTTGAAACCTGCAGCTTTTGACTCATTTGTATGTGTCTGAGAAGAATCTAAAAGCCGAAGTAAGGAAATGGAGATAAAGATACAGTCAGTCTTAGTTATACACTTTCTGCCTCCCCCTTAAAACACAGTGCTCTGCCATCAGTCATCTATTTGCTTCACTGTCACACAGGCATATGTTAGAGTTGTCCTGTCATGTTGCATCTCGTGAACTTTAAGATGCCCCTGACCTGCTTTATGTCGCTGGAGGGTGAGGGAGCTGCGGGGTGGGATGATGGGATGCAGACTGGTGTACAGTGTCCCAGCATGAGTCTCTAGGGTCAGGTATAAGAAAGTGCACATGTGACATGCAGTCATGTTAATACTTACATGTTGCTATTTATTTATTTATTTCTACGCTGTCATACCAAGCTCCCCTAGCATGCTCTGGTTCAGTTTCCCAACTCTCACTCCAGCCGCGTGACTTAATCAGTCTGACAGACTCTGGGTGCCTGGGGAAAGTCTCTCTCTCTCCGCAGTCCCTTTCTCCTCAAGTTTACGCTCTCTGTGACAAACTCATTGTGGCACCTTTCGAAATGCAGTGCTCTCTGTCGGGCGGCCCTTCCGTGGTCTCTTCACACTCACACATATGCATGCACACAACGACTAAGAAAGTGCACGTGCCCACACACACACACACACACACACACACACACACACACGAGGCAAGCACAGACACGCACAGGTACATGCAGGGACAAACACGGGAATATGCGACGACATAAATACACTCAGAATGTGGCTAGAAAGCAGGACGTGCAGTGTCCCCCAGGCACACACATTAGGCCTCACACCCCTCTCCCCTAGATACGCTCCTCGTTCCACTATAAGTGCTTACTCAAACAGCTCCCGTGCATAAAGAGGAAGCAGTTCTGCTTATTGGTTTATTGTTATTGAGTGACATTCTCAATTAGTTTTCATCTGAGTCTCATGGCGTCTGACCTCTTGAGTTCCTTTTCAGAGCTCATTATAAAAGCAATGGGATTCTACGTCTGTGGTGCGGGCTAACCTTGGCTTAGGTCCAATACAGTCTGGCTAACAAAGTGGGCTAGAGGAAACTTCAGCCCGTGGTTAAGGACCTCCCTGCAGGGCTCAGATGCTTCACTATTTAATTCAGCAACACAACAGCACCCCCGTGGCATCTTCAACCACTCCACTTAATCTGAGAACTAGGAAAGATTTTTTATTTTCTGGAAAAGCCAAATAGCAATCCCCCTTCCTCAGCATGTCTTCTTCTGGGACCTGATTATACTTGGACAAAAAGCCGTTTCTAAAAGGCCAAATATCATTGCTAACAAAGCTAAGGAGGGCTTTTTAAAAATGAAAACAAACTTAAATGTAAGTAATGCAATTTAATGAATTTAAAATCATATATTTATATATTAAATGTGCTATTTATAACATTTGATAACATTAAGCCTCTAGATGTCGCATTCTCCCTCCCATTTAATTGCATTCCACTTCACAACAAGTCGTTGCCAGGCTCTTACGGTCAAACTCAGCCATTTGTCAGTTTTACCCACACTAACTGAAGACCCAGAGATACCAACGTCATTTTCCTATTGCAACAAGCCTTGTTAGAACATCAGATTTCCTCCACAGAGATTAAAAAAAAACATTCATTTTGGACCTGCCAACATTTTTTAAAATTAATTATTCACAATCATAATATTGTTTTTCAGGAAAAGCCATAATTTTATTCGGCTCCTTTCTAAAAACTGTGGATGTATTATTTAAAAAAAAAAAAAACAGTTGTCTACATAAAAATGTTATCAATAAGATCTTTTATTTGATTAAAAAAACAAATGAGACTGGATTTAGGAAGCCTGTATCTAATGTCACAAGGGAATCTAACACGGGGGAATGAATGATATAAGTGGCAGATGGAAAAAAAAAAAAGTTGCACAGGATAAACTAAAACCTCTGTGATTGACCTTTACTCCCCATGGTGCCAAGTTATTAAACTCACCTTGGAGGGCTTTAATTAACTTTGCCTGTATTCTATCAAATGGATATGACTCAGACTCTGATCCCTGCCTTTCCTCAGAGGCAGTGTGTTCGCTTTGCCAGGCTGGGAGCTTTCATTCTTTCAAATTAGGTTTAACAACACTTACTGTGCACCTGGCAGTTCATGTTCTGATGGGGTTGTTGCATATTTTGGGGCTCTTTTGCATTTTACATTTTAGCTGGTTGTACTTCTTTCTGCATTTGGCTTATTCTTTTTTTCTCCCCTGAGACAAATTCACAAAGTTGGAGTGGTCTCTCTGACCTGCCTTTCTTTCAGAGGTCTCTAGATGGACAGCTTTCATACTGATAGCACCTGACAATCACTTCCCCTGACATACCATTTCACCCTACTCCCATCTCGTGTCGTCCTCTTCCACATGCCTAACCATTTTAACGACATAGGCCTGCAGGCTTTCTCTGGCCTGGCTGAATTGATGGAGCAAGGGTCCTACGGAGCAGAACAATCTGCAGATTTCTTTTTTTTTTTTCTGGAAGGCAAAACAAGGAGAGAGGGAGGAGAAAGGCAATGGAGGGGGAAGATTTTTAGGACTCAGATAAAGAACATGTGTTAGGTCTGCTCAAGGATTTTCTCATTATTCTCCATTTTCAACAGAAGCAGTGATGAGAACGAAACATTTCCTATCTCTCAAAGCGGCAATTTGCCCGTTTAATGCTTGTGTTATGCGGGCCTGACATCCTTTCATCCACCCTCTTTGCACTAATCTAATTCTTTTTTTCCTTTTATTTCTTGGCTGATAATTCTCACTTTATTTCCATTAAGCTTTGTTTGTTCACAGCGATCTGTTGCTGTAATTTATTAGAGCCGTCAGCTTAAATGATGTGGCATGCCGACACGGCCCAGCAAATAGTGGCTCCCCTCCTTCCCTTTCTCCTTTTATGGAAAACTGCCCTAGATTTTGTTACAGGGAGGAAGAGGGAGACATTACAATTAAGGTGGCGACACCGACCCCTTGGTGGCCATGCTCAGGGACCAGATGTCCTGTCAGAGAGATGCCGGCCCTCACCTCCAGGGAGCTCTCGGTTGAAATCTGGTTCATGTCTCAGTGGGGGAACACCACTGCTCCTGTTCCAGCATTAATTCAAGGATAACAGATTCAGGGGGTATAGGAGCTTCTTTTTTCCCCATTGTTGCCAATTGTTTCTTATGAATTCACTCCCTGTTCTGCTCTCCCCTACATGCTAACGGTCAGGACATTTATTGTTCAAATCAACCAGATACATGTCAGGCATTAGCAACCCAATAATACCAGAATCCTCAAAGCATGATAATCAGTTGTATATTAACACAGAGGAGGGTTTATATTGGCGAAAAAGGGAGCTTAATTAAATTAGAGACAGATTTCAATAGCATTAGTATGTCTGAGATTCATTCTGCATTACCTGTTGAGACCATCCATGCATGCAACACATTTTTGGTTTGTCGCCTCATTAGCCATGGAAAGAATTAACATGACTTTTCAGAAAGCAAACACTCGGCTTGCCTTGCTAAATTGCCTTTTATTTGTTCTTCAGGTTCCGGATGTTTGACAGATGCCCACCTATCAATGCTGTACAAAGTCATTTCCCTCACAGGAGGCCTTAGAGGAAAATGCGATCATAAAGAGACCCCACAATCTTCACTATTTCATTTCCAAGCCCTGGTTCTCTCTCATTTTGTCCTGTTCTCCTTTCGTACAAGGCTGCTGCTGGTTTTTGAGATGAAAGACACTTGTTTGGCAGCCTTCAAAGCGTCACAGAACTCTGAAAGTCACTTGTATTGCGGAGCTGTTCATTCTCCATTTTTATATCCAATATGGAGGTGCTGATCAAAAGGATCAGAGCGGAGGGAGAAGCTAAAAGATGTCTGCTTTGGAGTAAACAACGACAATACCAATCCCCAGACCCACACAAGGCTCTCTTTAAAGGATTGTGCTTCAGCTAAAGCCAGATAGTGGACATATCACTATTTCTGGTTTTGAAAATGTCTTCGGTAATGATTAATCTAAAGGGTTTCAACCATAGAAATAGAATACGAGTTGAACGGACATTGAACTGTTTGCAGCGGTCATTTGATTAGGGCAAAAGCAAATGATTGTTGTTAGTTGTTATGGTGACAACAGACGTCAGTGGGGGCTTTAAAGGGTGTCGCACATTGTTGCTCAATGCATTGCACGGATGCTTACATAGATAGTGAATGGGAAGCGTGGAAAGGATGGATCCTGTAGACACGTACCATAATATGTCACACCGGCATGAGGTACGACTTGCCACAAGTCAGTTTATATGGAAGTTAGCCCACTACAGTGGTTGCAATAGCAACAGTACACATACAATGGCTGCCACTCTGACCATCCCTCTACGTTGATTTAAATGGGAATGTCCTTTCGACTCTTCTTCTATTTTTATAGTTTCTAGACATATTACTTATAGCAGGCTTTTTTTTAACTTCTAAATTAGTGTGGACAGTTTTGGTATTTCTTTACTAGACAAATTAGGTCCAATGTATCATATACTGTGTCTAATTAATTCATTAAACTGATTCTACATGTCTCAAGGCAAAAAAACAGAGCAGAAATATCAAAGCATTAAGCAGCTACAGCCTGCAGATGAGGACTGACAGTAGACTCCAAGCCATTAAGTCTCCTCTCAATGTGCAGCGCACCCATCTGGAGGAGACACTTTGGGCTGCAGGAGATCCAGCGGAAATTTATGAGATAGTTTCTCCACGTTCTCAAATGAGGCTGTGTTGAAGTTTCTGCTGGGTCTGAGCAAAATTGCATTTTTGAAACGAAAGCCATGTTAATAATCCACGCTCATAACCTGGGGGAAGTTAAGAGGCCAGGCACTGGAGGTGACGGGGGTGGGGTGGAGGACGGGGGTGTCTTGGTGAAAACCCCTGAACATCCCACTGTGTGCTGCCACGGTCATCTTTAGACGCCCTTCTGCATTTTTAATGTCCTGCTGTGCCCGTGTCACACAGCATTGGGACAGAGGCATTGACTTTTCTCAACCCGATCACAGAGAAACATAAGCTAAAAGTCACACAAGGGTATTTTTAAAAATATAATAATATCTCGTTACTCGAATACTCTGTCGAATACAAACAACACGGTGTCCTTTGAACAACCATTGAGAAGTACCAAAGCTGTTTAGAGTTAGATAGGCAAACAATGTGAAGTAATAAAATTAGCATACAACGGAAGCCAGGAATAATCACATTTGTGCTTGTTTGCGCATACGCACAAATACTCCACTCAGACAACAAATACACTGGCATTAAGGATTAGGGCTGCAAGACGCAGATATGTTTTAATTTCAATGCTCTTCCTTTTGAGATTTCTTTTTTTCTTTCTTTCTTTGTTGTGCTTTTTCTCCTCTCACTTTCTTTCCCAAGTGCTAGATATATTTGTTTACCTTGCAAGGCATTGTGTTGTCATTACCAACATCCGTCTACTGTAAGATAACATTGCCTTTCGGCGGGGAGGAAATCCTGTAGTCATCCTGAAAAAATGAGAACAAGACTTTTGCCTAAATGCGACTTTACTTTCCCCCCCAACGACTCCATGAAATCCTTCAGATTTACTTTCTATTTTTAGCTTACTCTATTTTCTGTGCATCAGCAGTGACCATCACACTCTATATTCCCATTAGAGAAAGAATGTTACATATAAAGACAGGCATGGTCAGACATAGATTTCATATATCACAAACCCAGCCGCTGCAGTGCTTTCAGGGAGACTACAAATCTCGGCAATAACACTGCTACCATTTGCCCCAAAATGCCTCATGGGTATCAGTGATGAAATGGGGCCTAAATTGCAGTGAACCTGAGCACAGAGCCTCTCTAAACTAGATACACCTGTGATGATGACCAGGGTGCCAGCAATCGACAGTCCATTTTATCGTAACTACCCACCGGTCCTACTTCCTGCTTTTAAAAGAAGATGAGTTGACCACAGTGGACCTGCCTATCCGCCATACCCATCTCGCCTCGTGTTTGTTCTTTACAGGGCGCTGTCCACTCATCCGTCATTACACAAGCCTTTCTCTAGTAACATTATCGCTTTAGATAAGGCTTCAATAAACTGTGCATGGCTTTTAGGGCTCTCTCTCTTGCCACTCTAATCCAATCTCTGATGTCGGAGTCCGTTCATCATCGTGCACCACAGGCATTTTCCATGTCCCTGTGCTCTTGGTTGCACAGGAAGTAATGGATGGCCTTGCCTTCGGTTCACCCCCAAGGCCTTCTGGTTCCTCAACTGTTTGTCTTTAGGTTGTCTCAAATGGGTCGGCACTGTGGTATTTTGATTTGATTAAATCACGTTTAAAAGGTTAGAGACGGAAGGAGGCGCGAGGGTTGCCTTGCCCAGTACTGTGAGCCAGTCCTGTGCCATTTAGCATTGGGCAGTGTCCAAAGGAAAGTGGAAAACTGAAATGACTTCTGCGCCCCTTTGTGATTTGCAATAATGTCCCCCAGGGATTGAGCAATGACCACTGTGAATTCCCCCAGGACGCCGGCCAGATTGAAACCCCTGCCAACAGATTTGAAAGGATAGCAAATCATTTAAACTCCCCAATGTGCATTAGCATTTTTGTCAGTGGCTGGGCCAGCCTCCACAATATTAAATTGCACTTGATAAAATAAAATAAAAATCAGAGAGTGCGACAAGAGCTCTTCAACCTCCAAATCAGCAAAGTGAATATTGGAGTGGCCTCTAAAATTATAATTACAGTATACTTTAATTCACTTTGTTTACTCTATCAGGTTTCTGACATCCATTTGAGGAGCCTGGCTGATAAAGAAAGGACTTCAGATAGAAGGTATGGTGTGGCAGAGGCCCAGAGTGGTGAAATATATCTAGGGATTGCCTCTAGCTGATCCTGCTTGTGACACCACATTATTATTGTGTATAAAAATAGGCTGCGTATTAAAGTGGGCAGAGTGAATCCCAGCAGCGCCATATTAAAGAAACATCAGATGCACCGGCTCACAATCAATACAGCTATTTTCTTATATAAGGATATATTAATGCTTAAGGATCAATACAAACCTTAATTCATAGCATGTTACAGATCCTACCATTACCAATGCTGTTCAGCCCTCAATGCTCACACACATCCGTTATTGTGCTCTGGCAGATTGCTCTTTGGTAATGTAAGGGTATGGAATGTATGTGTGTGTGTGTGTGTGTGTGTCTTTCAATGCATGTCTTTCTGTGTGATGGCTGTGCCAGATGAAGCTTTGCACTCGTAAACAACTATAATGACACAGAGCCAGAGGCCCCACGCTGAATTTGTCTGGAGACCAATAGAGGGGCTTTCGATCAACATGCAAACCAAGCGCCCCGTGTCACAGATTTCTTAAGACTGGTGTCAAATGCGGCTGCATTCCCTCAACAAATGCACAGATAGGAACGGAGTTGGCCCAGTGCCAACATCAGTGGTGCTGAAAGAGTGTTTTGTGGGGGAGGGGTGGTATGCGGGTCAGTTTCTGGCTCCTATGCGAACACTGCGATCCTCACTAGTGAATGGCCCTTTCTTCCCAATTGCTTAATTGTCTTAGTGGGACAGGCAGGTGGCTCAAAGCCTCATTTGGCATCTGGTGAAAAAAAAAAAGAAGAAGAAAACATGCACATCTACATAGTGTATGGGAGAGTTGGGGGAGGGTGGCAGCATTAGACATTTCTCATTCTCAAAGCTACACATCCCCTCCTCCCCCTTGGCAGTTTTCAAAAGTTTTGGCTTAGATCAAGAGCAAGTTTGTGCTGCTATTGTGTCTGATGTGCTGTCCTGAATAAAACATCGCTTGGTTTCAGTGCCAGATCAAATAGCCTTTCAAAAAGCCATGCCTCTCACCATTGGTGTCTGCTACCATAGAGGGAACTGTTTTCTTATCGGTTTATTAAATAGAAGCTATCGAGCCCTTCCATTTAGCACCGCTGAGCGCAATTTAGATGCATCTACTGAAATGGAAGCACACAAGCAGGGAGGTAATGCCAGAGGCACATCAGTACGTTTGACTGTCCCACACCGTTTTACAACTGTTCCCAAGAGTGGACTTTATTGTATTGGAGTCCAGACACATACAACAGCCTCAAAGTCTGCTAACAAATGGAAAGTACTGTACATCCTGTCTAATGCCATTGTCGTTTTCAAAACAAGCACGGCGGTTGTAATGGCGGGCAGAGACGCATCTGCACTCATCCACAGGTGAGAAGCTTCTCCCTCCCCAGATTCCGCTTGTTCGAGTTAAAAGGCTGATTTGCATTTATATTGCCATTCAAGGCTTGCAGCTGTAAATGCACGGACGCCGCATATGATCACATGCATACACACATGCGGAAAATGCATGTGATTGTGCAGGATGATTTCCATGAGTCCATTGTTGTGAATCTTTGGCATGACAACCTCAGGACAGTGAGAAGCAGAGGAAGAGATGGAGGGGAAACGGGGGAGACGAAAGAGGGGTGAGTTCATCCAGGTGTAATATTGAGCTGTCCCAGAAACTTCCCGCCAAACACTAGGAAGTCGTTATCAGATCAGCAACCCAATTCCTCAAGTGCCTCCTGCGCTGAAGCACCACATGCATCTTCCTGGCTCTTCCCTAACAGCCTCTCACAATCATGCCGATGCATTGGCTGGCTGGTTTACTCACAAATGTTTCGAGCAATAGCAGGAACCCTTAACACGACACAGGTTGCAGAGCGGCGCTGCGGTCGATGCTTGCATGTGATTTACTGCACGGATTGCGATAGCTAAAGAAATTAATGGGACAGGAAGTTTCAGGCCGGGACAAGTCAAATTATACATGAACGTTTTCGACATACAAATGGGTCTACTCATTTGCACCGGCACGGCACGCAGGTTTCTGTAGGTCACAAAAGCTCTCTGCGTAGGTTACATGTGCATTACTGAACATGCATCAGCCTTTTATAGGAGCTGTAACAACACACGTAAGTGGCCGTATTTCAAAATGAGGTGCATTTACTCAGCATCAGCTAAAGCGACACTAATCAAAAAAAAAACACTAATCATGTACAGGTAATAAACCTTAACCTTCACACTTAAAGCTGCACTGACCATGGTGTCAAGTTTAAGTATGAAGCATATTTTCAATAAATTCTGTGTGACTAATGCTGAATGATTCAATTAAATATTGTAATTATTAGAAAAAACTGTATTTTGCGTCCACTTAATCTTCATATTTAAGGGGCAATCTGAAACTTTCAAACTACGGCAGAGACGATGGAGCATGTAATTGCACCTTATTGTTGTTACTGTGCAGTGAAAATACCTTTTGGCCAACACGTTTTATGAATGGCAATGCATGTACATCACCCTAACCTACCTATTTGGCATCATACAAACATTACGACTCTTAGATTTATTTTAGATTTTAGCCTAGACTAATCATAGTTTTACAATTGACTTTATCAACGCAACGCATTAGTGCAACTTGCAGTTTTTAGGTTGTAGCGGGCTCAGTTTTAAAGGTAAAATGAATATAATGGCATCATATGAAACTAGAAAATCAAAAAAATGCCATGACCAGCTAGCTTGCCGCGAAGGAGGCTAACTAACGCTCCAAACCTATACGCTAAAACTGGCATGGCTATTTTCAAAGGGGTCTCTTGATCTCTGACCGTATGGGTACCCACGAGTCTCCCCTTTACAGACATGCCCACTTTATGATAATCACATGCAGTTTGGGGCAAGTCATAGTCAAGTCAGCACACTGACAGCTGTTGTTTAAAATATATAAATTTGCATAAAGCAAGCATATATGTCCACTTCCATGTTGACAAAATAATTAAATACCAAATTAAGGTACATTTAAAACAGATAAAAAAATTGCAATTAATTTGCAATTAATCATGATTAACTATGGACATGATTAATCGTGATTAAATATTATAATCGATTGACAGCCCTAGTGCATACACAAGGAATTTGATTCCGTTTCCATGCATCTCTCTGGATGTACTTCCACAGAAATAAAAATAACAGCTAGGAACAGGGACAACAAAGCTGGACAAATAACGAAAGGATAACATGCAAAAATGGCAATGGATCTTTTTTTATTTATTTTTTTACCATTTTGTATTTTCAACATTTTGTTTGTTTGCAAAATGTGTGAACGAAAGGTGAAAAAAAAAACATTTTCATCCGCATAACCTTGTGTTCTTGTTTTTTCTCACCTGTTTCCATGACAGATGTTGACTCAAGCACAATGGTGTCACCTATGCACGGTAAACAAGGTGCACTTTATTTCTAAAAACGCATCTAACAATAGCAGAGGCTCTGTGTTCATGGATCTTTTTCTGTGTTTCGAATGTGGGATGCGAGTGTCTTTTTCTCAACTCGATGCTTCTGTACAGTATGACTCCCGGAACAGGTAAAAAAATAAATGAAATCCACCCATCCCTGTGGTGAGAACTATCATTCAGTTAAAAAACATGGGGGAAATGATATCTGAAGGCTGAATGTGAAACAAAAACATTTAAGTTGAACATTTTCTCGGCATGAATGTCTTGAACAAAAGTCTTATTAATGCCTCAGATTTGCCAAGCAGGGTTCTGACAAGAAAGGAACAAACTTTGTATTGTTCCACTGTTTGAACCCACCTTGTAGAGCATTTGTGTTCTACAGATCCCAGTAGCGAGTTAAAAATGTATATCTATCAAATCCTCGGCTAGATAGAGACAGGATTAGCGGAGGAAAGATACAGCTGAGCTAAAAACACCAACATCTTTCTTTTAGCCCCGCTGCGCCAATGCTTTGTCCTCTCCAAGGAAAAATAACACAGTATGATCCACCACTACTCTACTCACAGCACCCCCACAGCCCAACACACACACACACACACACACACACACACACAGCAATGCCGACTTTAGTTGCTTTGCTTGTTGTTTCGTGTGTATTAAACTGCAATTTAGAAGCCATTAATCCATCCCATAATCTGTCACCAAATAAAATCCTGACTAGGGTTAGAGAGGGCTTCCGCACAATTCCCTACATTAAACCGCTTTCTTACACGCTTCTTTAAAACTGTCAAGCTCCAACTATATCTCTCCTCCTGTTGTCGTCCAAGGATAAAGTCTCAGGTGGATGCAGATGCAACAATAAAGAAGGAAGACGTGCAGCTGCTAACCCTGCCTTCGCAGGTGACCCAGTGATCACAACAGCATCTGGTTGAATTACTTAACACTGCCGTCCAACAGACATGTAATCCGGGATAATGCCCTTTTGCTGAGTGCTCCAATCTGGATAAATTCATCCCGGAGGAATGAGATCCAGCAGCAGAGTTTCAGAGAGAGAGGAGATGAGGGGCTTGGGGGTTGATTGGTTGGTACTAAAGAAAACTGTTGGGACTGGGGAGAGAGTCTTCTCGATGGATAATGAAGCCCAACAGTAAACAGCTTGATTTTGTTGACTGGCTGACTGACGGCATGAGAGGAAGCAGATCATTGCCTGGTTTTCCAAGAACACTCCAAACTAATCATATTCCTTCTCTGGCTGACCTGAATCCTGACAGACTCCGAATGAGGCTTTCATCCAAACTGTGGTCACCGGATGTAAACTTACATTTTTATCTTGTGAAACATTTGGAAGGCTGTGTTCTTACACGAACACATGCCCATCTCTATGTTTATTGATTTATTGATATATTAATTTATCTCGTGTTTCATCAACCAAATAAAAGTCGACGCCAAAACTGATTTTTCTTGGAAAATAGCATCTCGCCTTAATGCCACAACCACTGCCAAACATTGGGACTTACAAGTCCCAGATGTCCAACGGCAGCCTCTTAGATTATTTATTCATATGTTTACTTATTACCATAAATATCCAACAGGGCACTCGGCTCAGAGGGATTACAGGGGGTTTAATCTATCGTGGCACAGAAATGAGCAGGGGTCACAGCGGCTGAGGTGACTTAAGCTGGATAGCCTTGATGGGACATGTAGCACAAACAAGAAAACAAACTGCATGCCACTGGGCCTCATCATGGACCGATGGCGTCATCTGTCACTCACTGGGTGTGTATGGCATAATCCAGACTGGGTTAGCATTACTCAAGCCAACTGTCATGTATGGTGAGGGTAAGTCATAGGAAACAGGACAAGGACACTTTCTTACCAGGCGTATTAATTGTCCTGGGGACTCCCATCAGATTACAGACAAATTGAATCTGCATTCTGGAGTTGTTGGTTATTTGTGTTGAAATGATGACTGCTGGAATGGCGAGGCTTATGACAACATACAAGAAAAATGTATATTGGTTTTAGCATTCGGATAGAATGGATAAATGACAAATCAATTAATTACCTCTGAGTTATTATGGTCATAATCCATGCATAAGACAGCAGTGAGTCTTGCTTACAAATAACTATTCATAATAATGAGGCTGAAAATTGGTATTTATGTTTGTTGTGCGACGTAATGGGCTGTATTTCTTTCTCTTTTTTCTTTCCCTTTGGGGAAGTGAGAATGATTTCTCAGTCTATAAAAAATCCACACATCCAGACATGACATTGGAAAGACATTTAATTATGCTTTGGTTGAGAAATATGTATCAAAGCCTGCCGCCCATGAAAAGCGGATTTGGAGTCGTCAGTCAGCAGTTAATAGACAGCAGTAAATGAAATAGGGGATGTTGGGGGACTTGCTCTCCAGGACTAAGAAACAGCTTAGTCTGGCTGGGTGGTGAAATCGGGGGGTTGTGACACGATATATGAGGGGGCGGGAGATAATGAAGGCGATTGGGAGGAGGGAAGGGGCAGGAGATTTTTTAAGAAGATTGAGATTTCATTCCTGTGTGCAGCAGCACTGCCCCTAGTGGGCAAATCTTGAGTCAAGGATAGCCCATCAAGATTTAACTTCCCTGAGAAAGTGGACCAAAAACCCAGTGGGCCAAGACAGTTTGCATATGAATTTCACAAGCTGTCATTCAGAGAAATAAAAACAGAGAAAAGAGAGACATGGAGGCAGAGGGAGAGAGGGACTGAGCCCATACACTTAACATTGACAATGTGTGATTTTTCTCCAGCATATTTTCTTCAGAGCCCGGCACATCCAGCACAAGACTATACTCAAACTGCCCCTCTTCCACCGGGACATCATGCTCTTACAAATTTCACCCTCTCCTCGACAGAGGCTTCTCAATCACACTGCATCTCACAGCAACAGAATAGAAATTAAAAAAAGAAGGAGAGAGGGACGGTAAGTCAGAGATAGAGAGAAAGAGAGAGAGAGGGAGAAATGTGCGGCTGCGAGGTGAGGAGTGAAAACAAGAGCCGAGCGAAGAATGTGAGAGACGATGGACACCGTATAGATTGGATGGGAGGAGGAGGAATGGGGAGGAGGTGGTGCGAGGAGATGGACGAGGTCCTGGACAAGTTTGGCCTGAGGTGAATGTGTTCCTGGAGACTGTCTCCCAGATCCTCCTGACTGGTGCTGTGTCATCTGTCACTGGCAGGAGAGGTGACAGCGAAAGAAAAGGTGCCCTATATGCGGTAACAGCACAGTCAAGAGCATCTCGCAGCAGCAGCTTTCCTTCTCCTCAGTCTCCCTCCCTGGATCATTTATTTCTCAAAGTTGAGAGAGAGAAAAAAAAAGTGCCTCTGCATATGGACCGACTCTTCCCTCTTGCTCATTTCCACGCTCTCTTTCTTTCTGTCTCGCTCTCTCGCAGGATAGCTGCGTCTAACTATATGGCTGCTATGGCCACAGCTCCCCTCTGTCCCCCTGTTCATAAAAACAAGATTGTTTTCCGCAGCTTTCTGCTGACACCGGCTCGGCACATAAACAGAGCCGTAATTTGTACAACAACAGTAAGCTACAGGGAAGCACTTTTTTTCCCTCCCCAGAGGCATACATAGAGGAGGTATGGTTGTTATCCCCTGTTTACCTGGCAGGGGAAGAAGTGTTTTATATTATGGTAATAACCAGCGGTGCTGAAATGCACAGCAATCCCCATCTCATTCCAGTTGTAGCAATCGCCCCATTCCAGCTGCTACTATCTCAGATACGGTGTTAGTTGTTCCTAGAACTGGGGCTAAGCCTGTGATGGTATGTGAATGAAAATGTGAAGGTGACAGAATAAAAAGTCCAAAACAAAGTGTGCTGCATGCCAATAAATCAACCCCCTCTCTGCAGTTTTAATGTATAATAAAACTGGGACGTTATTCATGCTATAAATTTGCAAGAGAACGAAAAACAGGACAGTAGAGATACAGCAGAAGTCAGTTGCGGATGCACAACTTAGCAGATGCTTTACAGAGTGGAGGAGAGGAGACTAATGACTGATCATGTATTTGTGCATCGCAGTAAGCACAGATGGTACAGAGAGATTTGACGATGAAATCAGGGGGAGAGAATACGGCAAAGCAGCAACATCAGGGACAGTTACTGCGTCTACAGTAGCGTGTCTGATGTACTATAACGGCCCCGTAACGAAGGCCATGACCTACTGTAGAGAGAAAGCCTCCATCGCCTTGACTCTGTCCAATCTGTGGGTGGACAGCTTGTGTAACTCCCAGGTCAAACAGTCATAAAGAAAACAGACAGTACAGCAACAGACAGTACAGCTGACAGTCTCTCTGGAGGGGATCTACGCCTGTTAAAGAGCAGGGAATTAGAAGCTTCATCACTGCAGTCGGTTTCAAATCATCCTGTCCGGATATTATTATGTTATCCCTGTTTTGAACATGAAAAATGAGCCAGCAGAAAAAAAGTATAATCACAGCAAATTGTTGTTTTTGATGAGTGTTTTGATAGGCCATAAATCAACATGTGGACCAGCTGAATTCAGTGCTAAAATGTGTTGACCAATTTTTTTGTTGCTGTGCTATCAACTTCGTGCTGTCGATTTCAACACAACATGTCAACAAAGTGAGATCTCACATCGGACATTTTGCCTTCTCCGTGCAAAAGGTCACAACTCCCTCTGGGAAAACTTAACACGCACCCGTTTCAACAGACTATTCATTCACACAGTGTCCTCCTTGGAATGCTGTTCAACGCGACGGGGTCATACTTTGAAAAGAGGTGGCGGCTGCGTCACTGACCCTGACCCC
>CAKALG010000018.1:0-24119 GCA_916700815.1 Helicolenus hilgendorfi | reverse complement strand
TGGCATTTGGAGCCGAGTGTTGATAGCCGGACGGCTGTGACCTTTTTCACAGTCGTTCTGGCTATAATTGCTCGCTTAAGACAACGCCAATCGTGACTCAAGAGGTAGCAGGGGGTTGCGCCCGTAAACACACACAAACGCACGCCCCCTCGATTCATGCGCATGTGGATGACTTGGCTGATTCTGAGTGATAAATTCAGCCATTGATCACATGTGAATGCTCTCAGCTGGATGAGATTAGGAAGACCCGAACACGTCAGCTACCATGTATCATGTCAGCAGCGCGGCTGCTGCTGCGATGCGGAGTGGAGGTCCCACATCACATGTAGCTGTGTTGGTTTTACATAACACTGCACACTCCTCATGGGGCACCGGTTTGAGCTCATCCTGGATTTATACTGTGTCTAATAATCTACAGTACAGGTAGTGTTTGCGCACGGATTCAAATTAGTATTAAAGCCTAATGTAATTAAACATGGCAGTCTGGGTCATTAACTTGGCTCGACGCCGAGGCCGCGTGTGAATAAACAGCCTGAGATGCGATCTGATAGATCACTTGGCTTATGTCAGGTAGCAGATCTCTGGAGTGCTTATCGTGTGTGCATTCAAGCGTGACCGTGTGTGTGTATATGTGAGAGTGTTTTTGTCTCCACCCCAGCCATCTGGACCTCCTTGTGCGTGTAGAAGCAGATATAGGTGGTTTGAAAAGCTCTGGAAAAACACGGTGTTACCTCCAGCCCTCTCACCTCTGAACTCTATAAGTGTATCAAAGCTAAGAAAACAGAGCACGTTGTGTGTCTATGTGCCTGTGTGTGTGTGTGTGTTGTGTGTGTGTGTGCATTCTTAAGGCCTATAAGGCTTTGAATGATGGGTGTAGACTCCCCTTTGTGAACAGGGAGCCTCCAGGAGCTGCGCAGCATGTGTGTGTCGGTGTGTGTGTGTGTGTATGATGGAGAGTGTGATGTACGGGCTGTGATGTTCTGAACAGAGGTGTTTTTACAGGGAGTTAATCAGAACCAGAGCTGAGGCCTTGCCCAGTGGCCACATACACGCACACACACACACACACACACACATACACACACACACACACACACACGAAGACACTGCCCCACCTTTCCTTAATTCCGTAGGCTACTACTTTCAGTTTCTGTTTGTGAACACTTCAAAGTCACATTTTAAAGTATATGTTGCTACCCGATTTCATTGCTACCTATATCTTGTCATTGCTCTAATATCTGTATTAATGTAGATATTTTTCAAATTAAAAGTCCCTAGAGGTGTATGATTCAACTTTTCCCATGGTCTAGTGTTAAAAAAGTTAAAAAAGTTAAAAAATATTGAATCACAATACTTGTAGAATCGCAATACTAAAAAAATCGTAATTCATATCAAATCGGCACCCAAGTATCGTGAAAGTATCGAATCGGGAGATAGCTGTATCGTCCCAGCCCTAGTGTGTATGTGTCCATGTGAGAAAGATACTTTGAATGCAGGGCGAGTGTTTCCCTGCTTGTGTTGGAAACTAAAAACAGCACATTTACTCTCTACCTGTTTGCCAAACCTCTTTAGTAAATATAGAGGATACAGTAGCAGCATAGACCGACTTTACACACACACACACACACACACACACATACACACACACACAGACAAATACTGTGTTCAACTGTCCACTGGTCTTTCCCACAGGGGGCTATTTGTAGAGTTGATTCCTATAGCCTTCATGTAGGTCTGTCTATTAGTTGGGTGGCCTTTCAGTTACATGCAGACATGTACTGTACACACGCACACACAACTGCCAGACACACACACACACACACACACACATGCACATTACAGGAAACACAATAAAAGTTGTGGATAGAATGCACACAAATATGCACTAAACCTTGAACACAGTGTTATACTGTTTATGCACAAAACCCACATGCACTGTAAGTTGGGTGGCCGAGAACCTCAGTAACCAGATAAACACACTAACTATATTGGAGCATTCACTGAAGCACACTTAAGTGTCTGTTGCTTCTTTCCGAGCAAATACGTGACTGAAATAGTCTTGTGTGTGTGTGTGTGTGTGTTGAAGGATATTTGCATCCTTGCCTCCACTAGCTTGATACAAAAATACAAAAATGAGCGCAAGTAATATTGCACTTGTTTATATTGTGCCATTATTTTATTCCCTATGCCTCCCTGTAAAAAACATGTCTATAAATATGAAT
Source organism: Helicolenus hilgendorfi (assembly GCA_916700815.1). Lineage (NCBI taxonomy): Eukaryota > Metazoa > Chordata > Actinopteri > Perciformes > Sebastidae > Helicolenus > Helicolenus hilgendorfi. Next base: position 21,897 of record CAKALG010000018.1, on the reverse strand, counting down.
ATTCTAGACATAATGTATTGCAATATTCCACCAAGAAGTGCAAGCATGAAAAGTCAAAACATCTAATTATACCTAAAACATTTAATTTGTGAGCTAACAGTGGGCTAGAGAGAACGCTAGTTACTGTAGGGTTATTTTATGTTATAATGATGTAGGTATAATCTGGAACTAACTCGTAAGCATATTGTTAAGGAAAAAACAACAACACAAAACTGAAATTAAGAAACAGCTAACGTCAAAAATTTGGAATATTGGAAAAAATTGGATAAATCAATCCGGGTCGGTGTCCCATGCGCGTTCGCGTGTGGCTACATGGTTCAGACAAGACTCCAACACAAACTCCACGGAAGCACCAAAACCACAAAGAAGAATTGGTAGCGAGCCAGTAAATAGCGAAGCTGTCCGTTTCATTACTTCATATTCATATATCCATCCCACTGCTTATTTTATACGGGTAATTTTGAGTCAACAATGTATCTAACCTGCATGTCTTTGGACTGCTTGAGGAAACCAGAGAACCCGGAGAAAACCCACGGGGAGAACATGCAAATTCCACACGGAAGAGCCGCAAGCCAGATTTGAACCTGTGACCCTCTCGCTGTGAGGTGGTAGTGCTAACCACTGAATCACCGTGCAGCCCATTTTCATAAAACAGTTATAATAATCACTTGCTTATAGGGATGAATTTAACCCTGACAGACCTAATCACTATGTTTCCACTGTAGTTTTAAAAAACAAAATTCTCCTTTTTCTCAGTTATCCAATGCATTACATTATACATGTACAAAGACTGTTATTATTATTTCTCTTTTATTTTCTCTCAAAATCCCATTATGTGTACTTGTGTACAGCAGAAAATCATGGGGGATGTCTTGAAGTGCCTTGCTTAAGAACACTTCATCTCGGTGAACATTCAGCCTGGCGCTTCTGCTTAGGAGGTAAAAGAAAAAAAAGCTCGGCCTATAATTAAGGTCCAAGATTTGCAAACCGGAACACAAATGAGTGGACCTCGTGCACCTAAAACCTGCTGAGCACCCAGAACGTCATCTTACATCACACTTTACTGTAGTCGCCCCAGGAAGAGTCATCTACTGCTGAGCAGCACTATTCTGGAGGACTACACTTAGTCATCGCTGACTTAACACTGATGTCATTATCTAAGCTCACCCTGTGTCTATACAAGTGTGTGTGGAGAGAGTCATTCATTATCTCCGTCGACTCTCTCCGTTCACTACAAGCCCTGCAGGCTCAACGTTCTGTCAGCCACTCTCTTACTTTCTGTCTCTCCCGGTGACGCTATAATTCAACATTTTAACTCAAGCTGTCTTTCTTCTTCCTCCCTCGATCCACGTCTCTCGCTCCGCCCGTTCTCTTTCCACCTGCTGCTCTCCCATCCGTCATCCTCTCCACCTTTTCTCTACCCTTCCTCTAGTCGCCTTTCACATGTGCCGTCACCTCTGTCATTCACCATCTTTCTCTCTCCAGTCCACTTCCTTTTTTTTTTCTCTCTCTATCTTTTCTTCTTCTCTCTCCCTCCCGTGTCCTCCAGTAAACGCTGATGACAGCGTTTCCTATTTTCACACAGCGGCCAGCCCCTGAACTTCCCGGAGGAATTGCCATGACGATGATACGCCGATGAGTAAGCAGAAGGCGGCGACAACCTCTGAATGTAAATCCGCGTCGGTGCGTAATGCCATAGTTTGTCTTCATATTGACCGACTCAACTCGAGTAAAGCTCTGTTTACAAATAGATTATTTTTTATAAAATAAAATTGAGCACATCTGATAGAAAACCGAGTATGTATGAAAGGAAATTTGACAATTCAAGCCTTTAGAAGTGGGAGGAAAACACAAATGAGTAACAGCTCCCAGCCTCCCAAGGCAAACTATTTCTAAGATGCCCTTGAGCAAGGCATCAAACTTCCATCTGCTCCAGTGGAGCTGCAGCAACAGACAGCTTTATTCACAAGGCAGCTCCCAGTTGTTAATATGCACAGCAGCTAGAATGTGAATCAGAGCGCCGCTTGAAAGAAATATGCAGGCTCAGTCAACATTACCTGAATAAAGAAAAGGTTAAAATATATATATTCTAATTTCCCCCTCGGCCTGAGGTGGTTTGGGAGTGGTCATATGAATTCTTATTATAATGTTGAAATTGGCTCTACGCGGCAATGGCCCGTGATTATAGAAAAGCAACATATTTATTTATTTATTCGCCGTGAGTGCTAGGTAAGTGGCTGTGTAATTTCCGAATGAGAGGCTATTTTCATCGCTCGTGCGAACAGTGGAGATTAGAATTCAATGAAAGGGTAAATTATGGAAACAAACGCAAAGCGGCGGAGTAAATCTCGAAAAGTAAAGAAAATCATCTAACGTCAGGTAGGCGATTGAAGCTGCACATCTGCGCGTAGGTGAGTGTGAATGTGCGCTCCGACTCATCAAGGTCTTGACAGAGCTTTAAGCATTGTATTCCCTTTTGTCCTCTCCCACACACACACACACACACACACCTATACACCGACTCACACACACTCCACTTACGCCCTTTCATTGTTTATTAGCGAAGCAATCTGTTATGAAGGTTTCTCAGCTGCTCGGCCCCTATACGCGCGCACCTTCGCGTCTGCATCTAAATGACTTGCTGTGGGGAAATATCGCATCGAAGGTGTTTCAAAGGCAGCGGTCACGCTTGTCAGAAGGAAATAAATGCCAAAGCATAACAGCAGAAAGAGAGGTAGAGGGAGAAAAAAAGAGAAAACCCCAAAAAAAAAAGATGGTACCATTAAGGAAAAGATGAAGACAGAGATGGAGTTGGACAAAAAGAAGATGAGGAAAAAGAAAACATGATGAAGAATGAGGAGGGGGGTGAAGAATTGTTAAGACAACACAAGCAAGGAGACTAGGAAGGAGAAGTGAATGAGTGAATGAAAGAAAAACTGCACGATAGAGAGAACGCCAGACACATGCAGCTCTCGAGTACATTCACACACACACACTCACGCAGCGCCGCTGCTGCACGCACAAATACACACAGACGGATGCCTGTGTGCAGTTTATGTAACTGTGTTTGTCTACCGATTATCATGAACTCATTTAAGACTCTTATGCAACATCACTTAGATATTCAACATTCAAAATCATTTTTTTTTTTTCCCCCTCACACGGGATTTGGAAGCTCTGGTCTCCCGCGTTGCTCAGCCAAATATCCAACCGCCCAAGCTGCGAGAAGTCCCTTAACTACCCCCGACTAAAAGAATAAACTTTAAAAAGCAAGCGAGCGGAATACACTTGAACCCTGAATGGTGATCACAGCGGTGGTATTTTATCTGTTTTTCAGAGCAGAGAGTTTTAACACCAGTGGGTGGGTATTATTCACATGGAAATGTCAAAACAAGAAGTGAAAATATATTGTCGGGATCCTGGGGGTTTGTTCTGTTTTCATATCTCATTTCAAAACCAACTGATAATTGTCACCCAGCAGTGGAAAACATTTAATGACTCTGGAGCCGAGCCAAAAACGATGATTGTTGACTAACAGAAAAACATGGGTGTAACTCGAGAAATCAACCCGTTTTCAGATTCTGCTATTAATCAGTTCGCATGGGGGCACTGAAGGTTCAAGTAAAACTAGAAAACTTTTGCCTTTCTTCACCCACTGATAATGAGCTGAAATCTTCAGTCCAAGGACAAAAAACGGCATCTTCGTATCACTATGTATGTAGTCTTATTGATTTCAAATATAGATGTATTGCACATTTTGTTTTTCGGAATAAACAAGCAGAGTTGGATACAAATAAATATTTGATGTGAAAAGTTGCAGCCGAGATTTATGATGGATTATATACATGTCAAATTTAGTTTCAGCAGTCATATTCAACACAATTCCGAATGTGTGAGGTAGGCCCATATTAACTCATTACAGAACCATAATCCAACTAATTGGTGGAATGTGAGAAGTTAAACTGTCAACAACTGTGGGCTTACAACAGCATCATAAGCAGTGATAAACACAAGGAAAAATGGATAAAGTACAACAACTAACAATAACAACAACATTTTAGGGAAGAAATGGTTGGTCTACACTGAATATTTTAACACAAAATACTGTTTTACAGTCCCAGAAAAAGGGTGTAGTTTTGTATGTTAACAGTGGATGGAGCACCAGCGTTCTGGTAAGTTTGTATCCAGCCCAGCCGTCAGGATAAAATGCTGGCAATGTACGTTTCTGCAAACCATGGTTGAATGTTGAATGTTGACTTTCATTCGGTCAGAGCAGCTGACGTAGTACAACGAGCGAAGCACAGAGCGGGTGACGTAGTATATCGAGCGTCCGTTATTGAAAGTTATGTGGTATAATAATGAGTGTAACAAGCGAGTAAGTCCACTAAGTGTCCCGTGTGAAACCAAAACTAAACCTTGACTTTGCGCTTGTTACGAAACGTTAGGAAGAAATAGTGACTAGGGCTGTCAAAGTTAATTCAATAACGTGTTTGTTTTAATGCCAGTAATTTCTGTAACGCATTAGAGCAACTTGCGATTTTTAATTCACCTTTTCAAAATCTGACAGGCTGGAGTGAAGATAATCCAATGAAAACCTAAGAAATCCATTGGTACCAACCATATCATACAAGCTTGTTGCAAAGGAGGCTAAATAACGCTCCAAACTTACACTCAATTTTGTCGAGGAAAAAAACTAGCATGGCCATTGTCAAAGGAGTCCATTGACCCATCACCTCAAGATGTGTGAATGAAATGAAGTCATAGTCCAGTCAGCACACTGACACACTGACAGCTGCTGTTGCCTGTTGGGCTGCAGTTTGCCACGTTATGATTTGAGCATATTTTTTTTACGCTAAATGCAGTATATGTGAGGGTTTCTGCACAATATTTGTCATTGTTTTGTCTTGTTAATTGATTTTCAATAATAAATATTTATTTATACATTTGCATAAAGCAAGCACATTTTGAACAGATAAAAAAATTGCGATTAATCACGATTAAATGTTTTAATCGATTGACAGACCTTATTGTTACATTATCATTTTAACACAAACTGTGATGTTTTCTTACCTTAACAAAGTAGTTGTGTTTCCTATCCTAACCAATGGTTTCACAATGTTAACAGCATGGCATAGTGCGTTTTCTGCATGCGTGATACGAGGCTGATATGGAAGGGATTTATGAAACAGATTTTTGATTCAGAAATGTCGACATTCAACGTATCCCGTGGTTTAGCAGAAACGTACAATGCCAACAGTTTTTTTCTGGCGACTGGGTTGTTGAATCAGCTGTCTGTTGCCGTTTTAATTTAGTACTCCCTGCTGGCGTCTGCAAGCAGTTAGCTTATGGGTTCAATGGGGCTTGTTTTCCATTCCTGAAATAAGCCATTTGGTGTCATTTTTTTCCTGTAAATGATAAAAACAACTTCCACTGACTGGAAAAATTACCCATGCTCGGCGATCCATCACGGTAAACAACACAAAAATGTTGGCCCTTGTCTAATTTCTTAGTTTCATGCTATTCCCTTGTGACCAGGTTGAGTGATTTTTCTGTTTATGTTCACATTCAGAAACATCTCATGCGTCCACAATAAGATTCTGGCTCTCTCTCATCGGGCGAGCAAAAGCTAGAGGGTGTGCATCTCAAAGCACATTTGACGTGATAAAGTTTTTAACTAAAATGTGGAACCTTTAACTGCCGTCATTGCGTTCCACTCTCCTTCCTGTCAATCAGCTTACACTCAGGAACATTTCTGCTAGCAAATAATCCATCAAAAACACACTGCTGCTCAAACTTAATCATTATTTGCCTCCTTGTATTAAGGTCGGTGTTAGCTGTGACAGGAGTTAATTACAAGCCGGGCGTGGGTTAGACGCTATACTGTTTGTATTTAACACAAAAAAGGGATTACATGTATAAAGCTATGCAAAATGAGTGAGCGACTGTAATACAGGTAGTTATAGGCACGAGTGAATAAGCTCTAAATGGCAGCCATACTGTGGTTAACACCCCACTCAACTCACACAAGACAAGAAACCTGCAAATTGGGCTTTAGAAATGGCACGAAACAAACACAAAAAAAAGGGATTCCGGTTCATGAAAGATGAGTTACAAGGCAATTCTTCTGGAAAGAAACATAAAAGGATTAATAATGACTGAACAAACGTAATCTCGCAGCGTTGTTATCCCGGCACAACGGGATGACAAACATTCACTGGTGTAGAAGCAAAGTGGCTGTAATGGTTTTTATTGTTCGGAGGTCGCTCAGAAAGAGGTGACGCCGAGATGGATGTTAATCAAACGCCCTCCAGCTCTCATCCATACAAAACGAGCGGAGGCATATGCGCCGGCTTTTTTCGGAGCTCCATTTTGGACGCTATTCCGCGGGCCGTGTGAGATGACTGACAATCGCTGTCAGATTCCACTCCATTACTCTGACGCGCACACTCAGACACACACATATATATATATATCGATTACCAAACTCTGCAGCCTGTGGAGTGGAGCCAATGTGAAGTGGGCGAGCGAGGGGGGGAGGTGTAAGCGCATACGAACACAATCGCTGGGGAACGAAGGGGCTGTGCAAGGACACATTTTAACGTTTACCGCTGATATCGAAATGTGAACAGGAACCTATACGACCACACAGATTAAACTAAAGGCAATTCCACCTGCTCGCTGGTGTCTCATTTTATTTGAGCGGCGAGGAGAATAGTGGAAATCAGAAGAGAGGAGAGGACTTATTCTATTAAACTTCTCCTCTGAGATGATTATTAGGGTCAAAGGATTGCTGTAAGAGCACAGACACTCTTTCTGACTTTTGTGGTTCCTTTTTTTTGCTTGTATTGCTGGTGATCTACACTAAGACTTGAAGCTTAATCTGTTGTTGCATTTATTATAAGCTGCGTATGGATAAAACTGTAGGCTTACTGTCAAAAGAGGAGAGGAGAGGAGACGAAATAGACAAGAAGATGAGAAAAAAAATCGAAGGCGAGGCAATTGAGAGCCAGATCAATGTCAAATGTAAGAAACAGGGTAACAGAGGAGGCTGTTTTGAACTCAAAAACACTTGTATGATCATTCACACTCCGAAATATCACACACACAACATTTAGCCCGAAGCCAAAATGCTCCCCACCACCCAGCATCCAAGGTTCAATTTTTCCACCTTAAACACCTTTTATTGGGATTTAGCTCTCCATTTATACGTTACTTCTGTCACACCTTGCACCTCTCTGTCTCTCTATCCGTCTACCTTTCTTTGCTGCCTCTGCAATGGAGAACTTTGGTTGCACAAGGTGTGAAATGAGACTGTATTGATCCGTCTGCCTGCGTAGACTGGATATGTGTTTGTTTGTGCGTTTGTGTGTGTGTGAGAGAGAGAGAGTCACCCTCCTCCGTATCATTCTCAAACAGTGTCATAGACTGTATTCAAAACCGCATACTATACTAGTAGTACATACTTATTTGGCCAAAATGTAGCATGTAGTATGCGAACAAAAGCAAAATCTACAGTATGCCAAAAATACCGAGATGTCGTACTGACTTGGAAAAATTCTCTAGTATGCATCAGACCAGTATACCTCGCCTACTGTATCCCACAATGCAAAGCTTTTTTTATTTTCTGTAGCTATTTCATCACTTCTGAAATTTTTTGAGGCAAGAAATCAACTGTGTAATATAAACAAACATTGGTCACAAAAAAATAAAAGTTTTACGATAATATTACAATAGTGGTGTGAGTTTGTTTTTTTGTCCAGTGCTTTTAGAGCTCCTTTAAAGGCTGAAGCCTGGCCTAGCATACTGCAAAATATATCGCTTTAACTGTTTCAAACTGCATACTACTGAGGAATGCAGTATGTAGTATGTACTGTATACTGTATAATGCGCTCTTCATTAGTATGTAGTAGGCGGTTTCGAATACAGCCATAGCTCACGTTTACTCCCCTCATTTACCATTATATAATATAACAGCGTGTTTAATCTATTCAAATGTCGTACCTATGTGGTTCTGTTGATTAATCCCAATCGTACCTGAATTGGAAAATAATTCACTCAACCTCGTTAACATGAATGAATATAATTACACTGCCTTAGAAATAAAGCAGATAAGGACAAATGGAGAGATTATTGAGACGTTGATACTCAACAGTTTACCAGACCACACATTTTACCATCTATCAACCATGAAGTGCAGTTACTGCAGCCCAAAACAGGCCAAAAATGTGGCAATAAGTTATGAAGTAAACATCAGCCACCAGCTGTTTAATGGCTTACACTGATTGCTGCCCCAAATCATTGTCGTCACCTCTGAGTGAACTACTTCCCAAACTTTCTGCCTGTGCGTCCACATTTGCCTCCCAACTCCTGATGCTACCGTCACTGAACTGTGACAAATCCCTGTACGGTCTCCTGGCATGAATGTCGCAAGTTTTACTTCCATATAAAGTCACTGTAACACCCATCCCCCTGAAAGGCGTTATTAAACCTTCAAGATTTCATTTTCTTTTTACGGCATGAAAGGACCAGTCGCAGTAAAATGTGGAGAAACAACCTGGTCGATTTTGAAATGTTTTGGCCTAGACTTTAACGGCACAATTTAGTGATTATTTTCATCTAGAACTTGATAGCACAGTTCAAAGCACTTTTTATTCCTCTTGAAAATGTTTGTGACCAAGTTTTTTTGTTGCCATCTTTCTCGTCTTATGTCTGGCTCAGATGTTATTTTTGTTGGTTACGTGGGTCACTATGTCAAATTACGCGAGAATCATAAATTATTGTTGTGACTTGGCCGAGAGACATCGCTGGTCACCTTTCACGACGTGCGTGATGTCATCAGGAAGGAAGCTGGATGCTAATGACAGTAGCCTACTCACCGGGTTGCTTAAGTGCCTCTGCTATTTAACACCAACTTCTTTCTATTTTCAGTCTGCCGTGGTACTCCCTCAAAAGAAAGTCTGGGGAGTTGTTGCCATAGCTCCACAAATCTTTTCTCTATTTCCACCTCACAGCACCAACATCGTTCCTCTTTCGCTTCGCCACTGTTGCGTTTCGAGGGAACGTTTTTTCATCCAGATTACGTTTGTTTTTGACATTTCCAATCAAAATCTGCATAGGGAGGAGGACAGGGCGGATGGTCGGGTCAAACACAGGACGCTCATACAGGAGACTGATACTTGTTTTCCGTGTGAAACCAAAAGTGACGTACCTAGATTAACCCAAAACGGGATCTTTTACTAAACTTAATCAAGTAGTTTTGCTGCCTAAACCTGAACGTAATTCGGAATGCAGTTTCGAAATGCCAAACACGGCTAAACTCTTGATATACACGTATGTAGAAATGTTGATATGAAACGACAAGATTCAACGTACAGGATCCGTCGTTTGCAGAAATGTACAATGCCAACGTTTTATTATGGTGACTGGGTTGATTAGTCACAGCATCAAGCCACTTCCTGCCTCTCTTTTAAATTTATTCTTACAATGGTTCAAATGCACTTTGCTACACCTCACCTTCTCATTTGATTTTCCTCTCCATAATTCTCTCTTTTAACCAACCTTAATGGCTACCTGGAAATGCGTTCCTACCTTTTCTTTTGGTTCTCTCTGCCTTCTCTTTCCTCACTTCATTTTTCTACAATTTCATCATTCCCCTGCATCATCCATCCAGGCTCCACCAGCTCCTTCACCTTACTTACCCCTTATCCTTCACTTCCTCTACTTTCTCCACTCCCCCTTCCTCTTTCCTTCCACTCTCCAGCGCCCTTCCGTCCATCATCTCCACCTTCTCTCCTCTCCTCTACTTCTACATCCCTTTCTTCAGTCATTCCTCCCCATCTTCAACCCCGCTCCATTCCCTCCCCCCTTCCTTTGTAAGATAATACATTTGCAGCCTGAGTGATCTATTGATTCCCTGAGCCCCAGCGCCCTTCAGAAACGTAATTTTTTAAGGAGGAAAGAAGATTAGACAGAAACGCAGCACATTTTCAAGGTGAAAGGGGCTCTCCCCGCTTTACTCATCGATGGAAACATCTCTACTTTTTAAAGACGGTGATGTGTGATGGGCTAAAGTGCAAAGTGCTCCAAATGCTCCACCTCTGCCATCCAACAGTGTCTCCTCGTTCTACACTCCTTGTTTGTTTTCTTCTTTCCACAGTATCTGTGAAGGGTTGGAATGAAGGAATGGAAGTCAAACGAGGTGGCTGTTGGATGAAATTGCCAAAAATATGTCTTTTCAGATTGGTATACAGTGTATTGCATTTTAGAAATATCTCAGTGCTTTGACTCATGAAAAGGTACTGGCAAAGCTATGATTCTATTTCATTTACAGAACTTAACAATGTCAGGCAACCTGTTAGGGGTACTGTATTAATACTTCATTAATGGTCCTTTCAAATCACCTGCAGCTCATGATATATTTGTTGATGCTGTGATAAGATGAAGATATCAATTAGCCAAGGCGCTTTAGTGAAGTGAGGATGAATTACCTGTCTTAAACAGGTTTCAACTAGATATGCACCGATACCAATACTGGATCGGATATCGGACCGATAGCTGGATCAGGTATCGGTGACAATCGGGGTGATCTAAAAAGTTCAGTTCAGTTTTGCTTTGGGAAATTGGTTGGCAGTGAAGTAGATCATTTGGAGTTAATGAGCTAAAAGTCCTCTTTTAGGGCCTTGTTAAGGATTATTGGAATACCACTCAATAACTGTTTTGACACAAAGTACTCATTTTGCAAAAGTGAAGACCACAGATTTGGTTGAGGTGAACATCAGAGTTTCATTCTATAATTGCCACACACGGCTTTGCCACAACTTAGCTGTAGCTGAATTCCACAAAGGGAATTATTTTGAAGTCAGATTTTGCTCTGTTTTCAGCCACCAGAAGGTCACAGATTAAGGGTCTGGCAGCTGTACTCTTGAAAGGAATCAGTTGACACCGCATTTTTATATTAAGGACCTCGTGATGAATAGCACATCATTTGAGTACAAAACCTTCCACCATACTTCCCATCTCTGACCTTGTGATCCCTGGATTTGTCCTCTGACCAGTGGATGGCGAGTCTGTGACTGCCATCGCTGTGTCCTCTCAGAAAAGAGGCCCTGAGAAGTCTAATGCTCAGCAAGAGGGCTCGCTATGAGTGGTTTGCTTTAAATGGGATGTCCCAAGGGAACAAAGAAAGCCATTCCAGTGTAAACAAGTGGCTCAGTGACTCAGTGACCGGAGACTAATGCGGGTTATCAGCAATGATAATTGGCCATCATGCTGCTATTATATAATGGCTCAGATGGATGACAGGGCATTATTCTGCAGGATCAACCAGGGATTAATTTTATTTATTTATCATTTACAGAGAAACATTTACATACATCCGGACCTCTATTATTCATCGACGAAACAAATACTTAAGGTCATTCCACTGATTTGCATCAGTGGGAAACCTTCAGTTCTGAAAAGTGAAGCCAATGTGGAAATGCCTTAAACTTGCATTTTTACTAATGGTCAACAGGGGGAGACTCCTCTGATTGCAAAAAGAAGTCTGATTGTATAGAAATCTATGAGTTTATGGTCTCAATCGCTAGTTTCAAGTCTTCTTCAATACAGCATGATGTTCATTTAGTAAATTATGGTCCCATTTGGAGTCAAATAGACCATAAAGCAGGGGATGATTGACAGGGTGCTACCACGGCGTTGTCTGTTATGGGAGTTGTGCGTCTATTTGGCTTAAAAATGTAACCCTTTCACAGTGTGTTTTCAGTACATAGAAGTTAATTATGACCTTTTTGGTTGCCTAAAAAGGTCTTAACCAGCGTTTTGATATACTTAGCTCCACCCTCTTGTGTCAGTTCTGGTTGCAAGTTGGTACCAAGATGGCGATTGCCAAAAACCAAGATGGCGACGGTCAAAATGCCAAACTTGGGGCTTCAAAACGGCAGTCCACGAATCAATAGGTGAAATCAATAGGTGATGTCATGGTGACTAAATCGACTTCTGATAAAAAATCTATGATTTGCATTCACTTACCTGATTAAATAAGTCAATAAGGGTGATTTTGTCTACTTATATCTCAAATAAGTCAACTAAATGAGATCAGATCATTTGTCTTTATATGGCGTGACCATTGTCAAATGATGGAATGAATCTCTACTTTTCCAATAGAGCTTTTAATCTATGACAATATTAGAATCATTTAGCTTCTGCATTAAAAACCGTCTATATTTGTATTAAAATTCAGAAGACAGTTTTTAGGCCTTCATTTTGATCCAGTGGGTTGAGAAATGTCTGTCGTCAACATTAAGTTTCCTAGCATATCTACAACTTGGCAAGGTCACACAAGGTTTGAGGAAATTCAAGTACAAAACTCAGCGTCATTATGTAAGGAAAGCCACATGTGCCATTCCTGGAAGCCGGTGGTTCTAAAATTCTGATTTCCGAAAGTCTCATTATCCAAACATTTTGACGAGATGTTCCTCCAGTTTTCAGTGAGCTTGATGAGAAAGAGGTCTGACTATGCGAGATTACCTTTGGGCAAATGGGTTGAATGAAAAGTAAGGATTGGAAAATGTGTTGCAGCCCCCACTATAGGCTGATAAGGTGGATTTTTTTTATGCATTTGCATGTGCAGCTTTAGTCTAGCTCTGAGTGAGATTGGATTCTGTCTCGATCCATAAAGGCGAAAACCATTATGTAGTTAACTCTTTGGAGATAGTTACAGAAGAAGAACATGATCAAAAAAGAAAACGGTGACAGTTAAGCACAGCGAAGAATCACAGCATGAGCATGTCATCGGTTTCGATTGGTAGGACTGTCTTACGGTGCAGATTTGAGTTAGATTTGAGTTAGAGAGAGGCACAGACGAATAGAAGAGGAAAGTGAAAAGTGGGTGACGGGGGGAAAAAGAGGTCAATGGGGAAGGAATGTATGAAATAAGGGAAAAAAAATAATAAAAAGCAAAACTTAGAAAAATGTATAAAAAAAGAAATAACGTGTCAAAAAAAGAAGTTGGAAGAGAGAGAAAGAGATATACACAGGAGATAAGGAACAGATCTAATACCAACGAGAGTCTTCCCCTCCATTCTTTCGTTGTCTATTTTTTTCTCTCTCAGCCTCTTTTCACCTCTCTCTTGGGGCGGGGGATAAGTCTTTATCAAAACAAATGGGTCTTTGTGAAAATACTGCACTTATCTGTAATCGCAGGCAATCAAAGAAACTCAATGTTTTCTGTCAAGGGCCCGATCACGACCGTCTGTGGCTGACTGTCTTTCAGCTCTCTGTTGAGCATAGACAAATTAAACTCTCTGGTCTTGTTTCTCTAGTTTTCTCTCTATTTTTTTTTTTCCAGTTTGACTTTTTCTTTAGTTGACTTTGTTCAGCTCTTTCCCTACCCTCCTTCAATATATATATATATATCATTTGGCATCGTCAACATTCTCTGTCTGCACATATCCCTTCTTCTTCTTCATTGCCGTTTAGTTTCCTTCCATCTCCTTTTACCATCCTCTCACTCCATCACCCCCAGCCCCTGAAACAACCTCTCTTATGATGGATATAACTGCTTAGCTGCTCCATAAAAAGGTGGCATAATGGATGTCATAGCTCACCGATATTGTTGCTAAACGTCACTTCAGCCATGTGTTTTACCCGGTGAATGGAGCCATTTCAGTATGCATGTGTTGTGTTTGCCTATTTACGCGGAAAAGAAAAGCACCGAGCAGGGAACAATTCATACCCAAGACTATGAGGAAAAATAGGCATAACATTTATAAGTCCGACAGAGAGTTATGTTTCGCTAGAATAGGGAGAGAATATGAAATACTTCAGGAGTCGATTGATCCTGATTAGAGTGTTGTGCACAGGTTTTTAGATGTCTGGGATTTCTGCCTTCATCCCAATACAATGGAGGTGGTTAGAATTCCGCTTGTCTTTTCAGAAACAATATGGTGACTTTGGATAAGCCGCAGACCACGCTGTGAATGCTTCTCAATGAGGATACTGAGTAAGGGTGGAACGTTACGTGTACTCATCCCGAAACGTTCGGTACAGAACGTTTTATTCGGTATGCGTCTTCTGTTCGGTACACCCTGTTTTTGGAACAGGTTCGATTTTCTGCATTTTTTCGCATCTGTCGAAAGGCAACAGAGGGTTGTTTGACCACTCAGAGCCACAGTCCGTGCGAACGTCATCACCAAAAATGGAATCTGATAAACATTCACTTCGTCTCCCGGCACAAAGCACTTTGCTATAAAGACATGAAATAATTCAGAGATGCAGAATTTAAAGATAGATTGTGGCAGGAAAGTTCAGACAGTAGTGATTGTGCTCGAGGCAATAAAACAATAGCTGAAGCAACATCCAAAATGAAAACACTATTCAATATAAAGCAGAGATATAGAAATACACTAAGCGAGAAGACGGATAAGCCTACAGACAGAACGAGTAAGAGGTAATGAAAGTTGACAAACAGCAGGGCGAAAAAGCACAAAAGCACAAGAGACAATGTGAAAACATAACAATATGGCTGATGGCAGAGCGAATGCATTTAACAGATGGCTGGTAATAATTAGCTACAAGATGAGATCTACAGTGCACCACTGGGTTCGGTTATTTCACAATATGCTGGATGCAATGCACATATTCACTTCTGCAAGGTCAATTAGTTTCTATACACCTCGTGGAGTAGCATAGCTTACACAAAACAGCATAGAAACTGAACTAAAGTTGGCACGATAACATAACGAAAGAATATTGAATAAGAAAGTAGAGTATGACAAGATAAACTAAATGTGCTTGTTGGCGCTGCCAGTGTATACAACTTTTAAAGAAATGCTGTTCTCAATGTTAACATCCACTCCTGCTGCTTCTTCCCTGTTACTCAGTCAGGTGTGGTCGCTCCTTTACGATTGACAATATTACTCTTGAGTCAAAGTGACAAGTTCAATCGCTTCTGGGCGATTAGAACTCCCCGCCTTAACAGCTTCGATCTCAGGCTCCAACTTTTAGACAGACAGCACAGGCTGGTTTTCCCCGAGCATGAAGATGGGTTTGTGATAGTCTCATTTTGCACCTTCCATCTACTTCAGAAAACTAGACTACTTTTCTCTTACTCTTCTCCTTTACTCCTTCATTACACCCTCACTTTAAAATTCAGGAGGCATCTTCTTCCCGGCTCGCGTCTATCCGTGTAGCAGCCAATCACTAATCAGCGCGCTCTTTGTTAATCCAATCAGCTGCTTCTGTAACACTCTGCCTCCAGCTCCTTATACCGATGCCAACATCTAACTACTCACCGCTGCCAGCATCAAGAAGCTATCCAGAATCAGTGGCAAGATGGCCACACTGGGAGTTATGTACTGAGCAATTACAGGGTCCAATCCCAATAATCCAGCATTGACTCCAGATGGACTCTCCCAAAAGCCTGATCCATTTTCATCCACAAATTAATGATATTCTGGTATCTGTAACAGCATGGACTGGAGCCTGTCCCAGCATGCACTGGGAACGAGCTAAGTTACAGACAAATGTACTCATGCCTTTAGCCAGTGTTCAGCCTAGTTCACCTAACACAAAACCAGAAAATCCTGAGATAACTTATTTGTATAGAAGCATGTTGTCGGCATAAATATTAACCTTGGATTGAGTAATTGGTAATAGTATTTGTTTTATATAATCTTTTACACAAACTCGTCGCGACATGCAAGCGTTTCCAAGCGCCTATTTTCAGGGCGCAACGGCTGTGCCCCGAGATGAACAACCAATCACGGTCGGCACATATCTTCTCTTTCTTCCGTAAATATCAGTCTACGGTAAATATATGGAGGAAAAGGTAATTATTTTAGAGCAGGGTTACCCAGAGCTTTACGATCTGTCCCACGGATTATTTTACTTACTTCACCCTTTCTGTCCGGGGACTTCACAACATCCGGTTGAAAGGTCAGCCATCTTGACTCAGAAATCAAGCAGTAAAGTTGTTGTGAAGAATTTACGGTGCTGGAAATCCATTTATCTTTGTGTTGACTTTGTTTAGTTTAGTCAGTGAGGCTTTTGCTGCTAAATTACCACAATTAATTATCGTCATTGCAGCACGCAGGTTTTGGTTGCTTAGTAATGGCAGGCGCGACAGGTAGCGCAACCTCCAAAGCACCTTGGTTAAAGGATAAAAGCGGCAAGGGAAGTTAAGTTAGCTGGCTGCTGTCGGCGGCTTCATATTTAGTGTACAGACATGAGCTCCCATGTATTCCCCAAAATGTTTGACTTTTCGTTTAACAAACGAGTTACCATAATAGTTCTTTTATGTCAAACTTTGTTTGTATTAACAGATGTTGTAGCTGTGTTTGCAGCTTTGTGGGGTTTTAACGGTCCAGTGGTCTGGGTCAAAATTGCTTTAATTGCTTGGTTGCCTTAAGTCGAGCTGAGAACCATTCTTGCATGTTATCTCGACTCTCCTCTTGCAGACTATCTAACAAAAACAGATGCTACTGAAAATGAGAATTAATTAATAATTTCATTACAGCACTAAATATATCAATATGTGAGCAATAAACCCCTAATCTCTTACGAAACCTCCCCCCTATGGGTAGGTTGCTAACTGCCATATCTGCATAACTCTTCTGGATGTCTTTCTTTGTGAATTGGCAGCAGTAACAAAGTTCACAGCTTTGCTCGTGGGGGAGCTAAATTGGCTCGCAGTGAGGTTAGAGATAGAGGGGTTATTAACAAAGCTCGCCGAGAAGAGATGGAGAGGAAGAGATGGGGAGACGGAGCGTATACAAAGAGGCCGAGGAAGATGAAGAAAGACAGGGGAGGGACGGAGTTGGGTGAAGAGAGAATGAGTTTTGTACAGATTGAAACACGGACAGAAAGAGAGCGAGCACCAGAGCCGTGCTGAGTGGAAAATGGCCATATTATAATAGTGTGAAGCAGAGACAGCAGAGGCGGTGGCTTGACTGACAGAAAGGAGGTGAGCGATGCTACAGGGAGAACACAGCCATTTCTTTGGCCCCTACTCATACTCCTCCTCCACCTCCTTCTCCTCCTCCTCCTTCACGGTAAGTGATAGGAGTTAGTCCCAAATCCCCGAGCATGCGGGCCGACGGGTGGATTAGCGCCCCTGCTCTCCCGTTATTCTCTCTGCTTGATTCTACCGCGCTTTTACACCCAAGGCGGGAGGCAAGAAGCAGGGGAGCTGATTTCATGGCAGCTTCTGTCGGATTAGACAGGAAGCCGGAGAGGGGTGCCAAGAGAGGTGGGGACACCTTTCACCCTTTCCCATCTTAACGTCCCCAGCGTGTACGCTCTCCACGTCTGTGGGCTTGTGTCTCTTGCTGTTCTCTGTTCCACCCTTTTTTTTTGTCTCAGCTGACTTCGCTTGTCTCTGTTCATCTCCTCTCTTTCCCCTACTCTCGTTGCCTTTCCCTTTCTGACTTTTCCCTGAAGCTGAGCTCAAATTTCCAAGTTTGTGTTGTTATTACTGGGGCTGGGATGATACACCTATCTCCCGATTCGATACTATCATGATACTTGGGTGCTGATTCGATAAGTATTGCGATTTGATATAATGATTTATTACTATTTATTTCCCTTTGTTAACACCTTATTTTAAAAACTGGACGTAGTCACACATGTACACTACCGCTAACTTTGCCTACAGTAGGAGCGACAGCTGATTTACGCAATACGATAACGTTTCTTGTCCATGACAGAGTTAGCATGCAGCTTTAGCCATGATGTCTAGCTCTACTTTGGCAATGTGTGAACCCCAAAGTGTTTCCATACTTTACTGTATATGTAGTGTTTACCACTTTGGACTTAAAATGAGTGCAGGTCCTATCCACTGCTTCGTTGTTTCGGCTCACTGCAGCCGGCTGCGTTTTGTTTTGGTTGACGGATACGGAACGGATATGACGTCACAGACTACAACGATAAAAGCGGTAACTTCCTTCTAACTCTGTATAGACTCAAATGAAGCAAATACATGAATTATTGCATAAAAAAAATATTTCAAAATTGTAAAACAAAAATTGCGATATATAAGTGAATACATTTTCTCCCCACCCCTACTTATTACTTACATATTTTTTCATTATGAATCAGTTTCTCAAGATGTTTCAGCAATGCATGAAGTTAAATGTAATCTCTTTTACAGCGAGTGTTGGGCAAACAGAAGGATCCTTGGACGCCTCAGCGGATGAGACAGTTTGAAGCCTTATATTTCCAGTGATCACACACGGTCTCACACACACTTGCAGACATCCATTCGCTCCCTCTACACACCCTTTATGAATCAGAGGAGTCTTGCCTGAGACCCCTGTAAGCTGAAAATCTCCCCTGGCAGGGCTGGATTTCACCTTTGGCTGACTTGTATGTTTAACTTCCCACATGAGAGAATTTGGTTTGAAATATGGTCTTCTGCACTCACTGCGAGCACAAAGACAAGTAAGAAGATAATACAAAAAAAAAAGGTATGAAACAGAAGAGCTGATGTGAGATTCTGATATTTCAAATGCATAAATACTGAAGGCCATGTTTAGCTACGGGCTTAATCCCTGGATGTTTTGTATTCATTCTTGGAAAGGAGACCATTAACTAAAGTGGATAATTTAGCATAGCTAGTGGATCTAGGGCAAGGCTGTAAACATTATTGATGTTGACAAGAGGCTTCAATTGCCGCTGTTCTTTAAAATGTGCCGTGTATAATTTATGTTCTGTCTGGGCTTTCAAAAGTGAGTAGGTGTCACTTTTTCCAAATGATATTTAATTTTCAAGAAACCCTTCCCCCTCAACAATTTCAAGGGAAAAAAAACTCAACTGTCGAGCATTTGTCTTGTGTTGTGCTGGCGTGTTAGCGCCTGGAGACATATTACAACATCTACAGTACGTGTCAGCACTTCAAGACTGTAGTTTCTCAGATATATACTCGATACGTGTCTGCACCAATGTCACAAGAAAACAAAGCCTGTACATTTTTGTCCAAACAACAATTCAGTGAGACAATGTCAAGACAGTGTTTTTTTACGACCCATCGTGGCTCTTCCTTGTTCGGCTTGTAATTGCAAATTCTTCATCTGTCTGTAAATGTGTTAGTGTTAATTGGCCTTGTCAAATTCTGTGTGCCTTTTGTACTTCCACAATTAGATTCTGATTGTTACATTCTCAAAATACAATGAAGGTCCAAAAAGAATAAGCCATCAGTGAGAAACCTGGTAGAACCAGATATATATCAGACATTTATTCATAATGTTCCATATCTAAAGTGTATTTAATCCTATTGTAGTAAAAAGCCTCCCTGTTCTGATCTGCTACCATTTCAATTTGCTGTTGATGAATATGTTTACCTTGTTATCTTGATGAATTCAGGATAATGTACATTCCACAGGACAAAGGCTGTGTCCATATAGCGTTATTTTTCGGAACGGCAGCGTCTTTTTTCAATTGTTCCCAATGAGAACCACCGAGAGAAAAAGTGCTGCACCCAGCGTCTTTCATCTGAGCGTGTTAAGTTAGCGTTAAGTTAATTACTTCTTCCTCCAGTTGGTGCTCATGGGAAAAAAAAAACAATGTCAAACAAATAGATAGAAACCCAAATTGAATAATAAAAAAGCAAAGATGCGTCTATTATACAACAATGGTTGATATGTTGTCAAGATATTGTTGAAACACAAAAGAAAGCGCTCCCCTTCTAATGCTGTCAGAGTGACAACCTAATAATGCCACTACTACAACTAGTTTCTCTTTTTAATGGAAAAACAAATTTCTATTTACTCAATTCCAATCTACTTTGCCTTTTTTTTTTATCGCTGTTAGCTACAGTGAATGAAAACGCTTCACTTCCTGCACAGATGTTTGACATAAAAACATTCAAGTGCCTCAAAGTGCACAACCCCTCCTTTTCCTGATAGAGTTTTATTGTGAAACATCTGCACTAAGTGTTGAGTGTCATCGTCTGTATCTAGAAAAACGGTGGAAACAAAACTGCAAGGTAGAAGCGATTGCCATGAATGTGTGAATGAAAACAGTATTTGTTAAAAAAGAGATGAGAATGACGTGACTCTATAGTTGTACCGATGGATTTAGTACTGTGGAAATAGCCTACATTATGCTGACTTTTGCATGTGAACCATTATAATACAGAAAACCCCCTTCCACCCGGCCTTAATTAGTGACCAGTCCTTATTTGTTCATGCCGGTAGCTAGGTTTTTGTATGAAATGATTCGGAGCTGTATAAGCCTAGCTGCTCCCTATGAGCTCCCATGCTGCAGGTCGTCCCGCCCCTCTGCAAATCCAATTACTTTGTTTCCCAAAACATAACTCCATACCTATATTTTATACAATATGACCCCGAACATGCTAGAACTCAATTTCAGTGTAGTTTCAGCCCGACTGAAACAATTTAACCCCGGTGTCACATTCACAGCTGAAAATGCGCAAGGCCCGAAACAGCTTTCCCTTGTTGATAAACACACACTTGTGTTTGGTTATGTTTTGTCATGATTTATTGCACGTTCTCCATAAACAGGCAATCGAATGACTGCAAAATATTACAAACACTGTCAGAATTGTGTAAGACCGAACTCTCAAACACACACACACACACACAAACGCACACTCGTATGTACATTTTGCTATTTCACATAGTCCTTACAGAAACTCGCAAGCACATCATGATCCAAAGTCAATGACGCTCTGCTGCCGACAGCAAGCACAGGATGGTAGGAAGAAAAAGAAAATCGATATCTGAAACACAATGCTGCACATACTGTATTTATCATGTGCACATATTTCTGACAGGCCACTCCACATTACCAGGGAACATTGACTAAAACATTTGCATGTGTGTTAGAGTATCAGTACGTCAATATAAACCATTAACATCGCAGAGGAGGGCTGGGGTTACGTGAGGTCACCGTCTGCCCCGTAATGGAGCAGTCATTCGAGGGTCAATCTGCTTACTGCCCGTATGAAGTTATGGCTGTGACTGATGACGGTGCGATTGAAAATGATCTGCTTTGGCCTAAGCGTAGGTGTCAGGGTCAGTCTGCTGCCTGGACGCAGTGTCGCTACAACGTAGGTGACTGGAGGTCAAATCAATGATGACAGCAGTTCATGGATGCAATGATTTACTGTTTACTTTAAGAAGCCCTCCCGAAAAAGCCCAGTCTGCTCTGATTGGCTTGCGAGAAAAATATGGTGCAACATAGCAAAAAGGCAGCTCTCAAGGCGTGGGTGATATATTCTAATGAGCCTGCATGTGACATAGGAAGGGGAGTCACATCTGAATGGCTTGATGAATCACATGTTTTCTGATCTAGACAGCCCAAAAAAAACTGACTGGCTCATCTTCAACAAAGCATGGAGAAACTCGGATTACAACAAATACAGAGGGAGAGCGACATCATTCCGAAATGCTGCTCATTTAGATTCACCTTTAAAGGTGTAGCCTGAGGCTAACATAGCAAAAATATAGCCAAAAAGTGTCCATAAGTCAAATCTGGACATAGAAACTCTGCAGTAAATCATTAGTGCTGCTCTTTAACATGTTTTAAAGATGGTCTTATCTTCCATGATTTATCCTAACAGTATTTTGCTTCCCATATATTTTGTTGTTTTGTTGGTTATTGTGGTCTGCCCACGGGCTTCACCTTGAAAATACTCATCTTGAACTCAAATAGCTCAGTGCTAAGCATGCTTATACATGAGTTGTCTGTGTTGCTTCAAGTGTGAATTTAAAGAACAATGTGCACTAAATCAAAGGGCAGGTCATATGGGGATGCCATTGTGTGTGAATGTGTGAACAAAGAGACATTTACAAACCAGGACACATACATTTTCAGAAAAATCATATTATCTCCCAGGGTGTCTGTGATGTGTGAAAGTGTTTGTGTGTGTGTGTGTGTGTG
>CAKALG010000017.1:0-24539 GCA_916700815.1 Helicolenus hilgendorfi | reverse complement strand
CGAGGCTGACCTTTGGTTAGCGGTTAGCACTTCTGCCAGCGCAAACCATAGCGCCAGGAGTCACAGCGGGCTGCTAGTTGCGTTAATATGTTAAAGAGATTTGTGGCTTCAAAACAAATGTGTGTTAACTTTGACAGCCCTAGTCAAAAGGTAACAAAATATGCCTACCAGCACCTCTGAAGCTCACTAATTAACATGTTATAAATGTGATGTTCCTGGAGTCTTCATAAGCTTCATAATTACCATGCAGACATGAGCGGTATCAATCTTCTCATCTAACTCTCTGCAAGAAAGTGAATAAGCGTATTTCCCTGCAACTCTTTCTTTAATTTGCACCATTCAGCGTCTAATGGTGGCATCATCATTTTGTCCATATCAGTGCAGGCAGATTTTATTCAGAGTAAGACAGATATTAAGATATTTTCGATGCAGATGCAAATGACTTGCTGTGCAATTTGTTTCTTGATCATGAGGGAGCACGGACCTCACACGAGCTTTGATAAATGAAAACGATGGATAGCATATCCTAAGGTACAATATGTTTGCAGGATGCTTTACAGCTTTCTCAGGGGCACCATGGTTTATTGCCTCAGACTTAAGATGCCATACAGCTTGGGCTAAATATGGCTGTGCAAATCATTGCTATGCATCGTGGGATGCTAGTTTTTCATCCTCTCCCTCTCTTCTGTCTCTCTTGTCCTCTCTCTCTCTCTCTCTCTCTCATTTATTCTTTCTTTTTTGTATTTCTTCCTCTCACAAACACACACATGCACACAGAGACAAATTCTTCCAGTCTCTCATGTGACTTGATGAGTCTGACTGGTCTGACTCTACTGTAAGGCCAGCCGTCCAGCTAGAGCCAAAGCTGCCCATGAATTGCAGCCCCCATCTGTATTTATTTATGCACTTGTTTAGACTTTAATTAGTCAACTAGAGAGCACTGCCAAACCCCCAAACCCCCCCAGGCAGCGAGGCACAAAACTTGAACAACTATTCTACAATTCCCTACAGATGCTGACATGTTAAATTGCAAAAGCTGGTGGGTGCCTAATGGGGGTGTCCGTTCGAGATGTAAAAGCCAGAATGCAGTGGATGAGACACTTTGAATATTCTTCAAGACAAGGATGGACGTGCAGCTTTGATCGTGGTCTGCAGAGGTTACAGATGTCTTCGGCTTCCCTCAAACGCGGCGGTTGCTTTGACAGCTCCCGTGTTTGTGAGTGTGCTTTGTGAGTTTGTGAAATTGTTTTCCTGATGACAGACAGGGAGATGCTAACACCAACATCACAGCCCATCCCCATAAAAACGCACAGACTTTGATTGATGGCCCTTTTGGTTTGTGGGTTTGCTCAGATGGGCCTCCATCTGTCTCAGGATCCTTGTTGCCTGCACAGTGATCCTCAAAGGATGGCGATACAACAATTATCATTTGTTAATGTCAGATTTTTTTTTCTCTGTTTTTCTTCTTTTTTTTCTTTTCAATTTTGTTTTCTAGCCTCTCACACTCTCAATCGCTCTTTTTATGAAAAAATCCACTTCAGTATTTATGTCTTGGTGTGATGCTGGCTCAGGTCATTGGCATTCATTCATTCACTTTGTTTTTTTTTTCTCATCTTCATTAGTAAACCTGATCCAATGCCATGACTCACGGCCCCTCTTGAGCTCATTTTATTGTGGCACATAAATACCGTCAGTGAGCTTTGTTCATTTGTATAATTTGCCATTACAAAGGCAGAGAGCCCAAGCTTTACTCCTTGAACCGGGTCTAGACAGACAGATCTCCCCGTGCCATAGCGGGTCACGTTATCAGATGAATAGCCATAGATCTATGGGGATTTGGTTAGAGGCTCTTCTGGCCTTTCCATCAATCATTCATAAGTAAGCTGTGAGATATTACCCTTGTCCAGTAAAAGCATTTTTTATGTTAACTACTGGATGGCATGTACTGTAAGGTCAGACATAGGTCACAATATCCTATTAAAAAAGAAATACCTGCAAATATATGTTTCCAAATGCAAAGTCAAAATTCCCACTTGAAGGCGACAAAGAAAAATTGATTGTGATCATTAATAATTGTTCTTGTTTCAGTGAAAATATAAGCTGTGGGTCAGAATATCAGACTTCTGATCTGATACGGATCACCAGTTTGCGCCTTTAAACGTTTTAGTAGATAGCACCTGCATAAGAGGCCGTGCCAGAGCCACTACTTTAGTTACTGATCTAGAAGCCAACACTCCAACATATTAAAATATCCAATGCGACTGTAGTGATTCATTACTTCTTGTTAAACTCCATCACATTCATTCTGGAAAAAATCTCCCGTCCCTGAATGCCTCTCTCACAGAACAGCTTTAACGATCAGATGATCAAACAACCATATTTGCGTTTCTTTCACACACCCAATAAAAGTGCCAACCAGAATGACATCACAGCTGTCGTTATTAATCCTTCCTCCCTAACGACAGTAGCCATGCACTTGTTGCTCTTCCAATCCGGTGGTGTTATTTTTGCCATCGCTTACACTGCCGGCATACGGAAGTATGATGCATCCAAAAGTTAATCCTCCAAAAGCTTTTCACTGAGAACTGAGGGAACTGATGTTGTCAATTTGCTCTGTTTGCTCTGTTAGCTCAGCACATGCTGCTAACACAGGTACCAGCGCTTGCTATGCGCTATTGCCTATAAACACTGCCTGTCTGGCTGTATCTGGAGTCCCACTCTGGCTACCAACAATGATCAGCGTATCTTAAAGGAACAGTGTGTAACATTTTGGAAGATCTATTAGCAGAAATAGAATATAATATTCATAACTATGTTTTCATTTTTGTATAATCACCTGAAACTAGGAGTCGATGTGTTTTCGTTACTTTAGAATGAGCCCTTCATATCTACATAGGGAGCGGGTCCTCTTCACGGAGTCCACCGTGTTGCTCTGCCATGTTTCTACAGTAGCCCCGAACAGACAAACCAAACACTGGCTCTAGAGAGAGCATTTCACGGTTTTACGTTACCTGAAGGCCACCGCAGTTCTCCGACACGCTTGTGAAACTGCGGTAATGTGAGCTGCAGAGTGCTAAACCGTGGCACCACCAGCCGCCGTCTGACTTCTGTTGCTCCTAAAGTAAGGGAAGGCAAGGCAAGTTTATTTATATAGCACATTTCATACACACAAAGTAGTGTAATTATGGCAAGGATCAAAGGATGGGAGCGAGGCAATCGGCGTTACCACGGTTTTACACTTGGCAGCTCGCGTTACCGCAGCATTGAAAAGGCAGGAATGAGCGGAGGGGTGCTCAGTTGGTTACAATCTGCAACTACACCACTAGATGTCACAACTAACTTCTAATGAATACTGATCAATTACAGCATCCCTCCCTCTATTATAAGATATGTTTACAAATTTTAGGTGTTTAGTTGACTATAGCAATTTCAGTGCAGTATTTGCTAAATGCTCTTAAATGTCCAGCATCAGGTCAGCATAGTGTCTGAAAACATTGTATTAGAGGTATGAGGCTATTTAGTTTCCCTCTAGACATCAGATGGTATGAAACTTTCTCACCTGGCTGACCCCATCCAACTCATCTACCCACATGTGCTCACTGCATCACAGTTGAGCCTGTACTGTTGTCCTTTAAAACTGTAAGTGAGAAAGGATCAGCAAATGTGATGCAGCACATCATATTATAGACAGCTTTTGTTTTCAAAGTCAGTAAAGAAAGTTGGCCCAGCATCATGTTCTCAAGCAGCTCTATCAGCTATGAATGATGCATGTGTGTACAGGCTTATTGAATAAACTCCAGCTCAAAGTGGATGACATTCCACACTGCACCGCAGACAGTATAACTGTTCCTGCGGATGTGAGGGATGAGGATAACAGGATCTGTCTCTTTGTTTCATTATTTTTTTGTTTATATTGCGCTTTATGCATTTATGTGCAGCAAGAAAGAGACCTTTGTCTTCACTTTTGCCCTTTTTCAGCAGGTCCTCAAGGCCCAATGTGTGGGTGAGGCTGTCAAGAACCGTTACCTTTTGCAGAAATTATGCCCATGAAAGTTTGATGGGGGCTCACATAACAGAGATTGTTTTAGTCAGTGCTTCCACACCGCCACCTACACCGAGCTGGAGATAGATGCATGTCTGCGTGCATATCTTTGTGTGTGTTGGTGGATGACATGCTGCAAACTCATTTTCCTTACCAATTTACTCCTGTTCAGGTTCACAGCGTAGCATATCTCAGAACATCGCTGTTTTTTCTTGGCTCGCATGTCTTGGAGAGCAACCATGACCTCCTCATGATCACATGCTGTTCTATTGTGAAAACATGCACATTCAGCAATGGAAGGTCCGGGGCCAGATGTTTTGAGGTGACAGTGTTAATTAGAACTTCCTGTTTTTGTAAGCTTGGCTTGGAGTGTGTCATTATCCTCACTGATGATAGCTTCATACTACAGCCGGTTTAAACAGCAATACACAGCACAAGTTTACATGTATATATGATGACAGCGTCGTACTAGCTCTCCATTGATAAACATGACTATGTATATACAGATATGTATGAAAAATGAGGTGACATTCACGGCGAAAGGCAATACACCCGATGCCGAAATTGCGGAAGATGCAATTTCATGGCTTCTACTTAGGAATGGTAAGAAGAGATAAAGCTGGTATTAAAGGAACTCTTCCTCCAGATACTGGAATGAGAAAACATGAGAAGTATGTTGATGTTGTCTGGGCTGCTGTGGACGTGAGCATTTGTGAAGGGAACTACACAGACCCTTGGTTGCTGCGGGAAACGCTGTCAAGAGCACCCATGGCCTGTAGCCCTAGATGATGAATCGTTCCTTTAACTGTGACCGATGCCGCCCGTTTTCCTCAAACAATGCTCCAGTGTTGGAGCGAGACTGGGATGTTGACTACATAATGGCAAGTGATGTATTATATGCTGGAAAGCAGCAGGGGAACACGCTGTTTGCACCCATCCTCTGTGACATCTATGCTGAGGTCAAGATCATGAGAACGTACTCCGATTGGTAGCTTTTGGAGTAAGGCCTGGGGCGACAGACCGCAGTTGACCCAGCAGGTCAGTAATTCCCTCTTTAGTGAATGGTTGCATTTAGTCTCACTGTCCCAAACTATTGCTTTTGTTCTCAAGTCAGGCATGATATACACACACACTGATACAGTGTGGACGGTTTCATTCAAAACTGCAGTATGATTTTATGCCTCATCAGAATAAACAATTGGGTTACTATTTACCTTCCATTCTTAATTTGTTGAATAGTTCTGTGTTTGAGGGTAAAAACTAGGGCTGGGACGATACACCTATCTCCCGATTTGATACCATCACGATAATTGGGTGACGATTGCGATTCTACAAGTATTGTGATTCGATATTGTGATTTATTGCAATTTTTGTTAACTTGTTTAACTCTAGACCATGGGAATTTACTTCGGAAAATGTCTAAATTGATTCAGTACATTTTTTTGGCAAGTACTTAGTCAGAGATGTCCTGAAGTAAAATATATCAGTCATTGTCCGGCAGTATTTATTCATTTTTTTCCAGCAACCCAAAAATCAAAGAATAAAGACATTTCCCTCACACATTAGTGTAATGTTTTATACTTCTGGTGAATATAATCCAATCAATCTTACTTCCATATATGTATTTTGTATAAATAGTTATTTAAAAGGGAATCAGATCACCTGTCCAAAACCATCTCTATCCCAAATTAGAACAAAATCATTTGCCTCAGCTGGAGATGTTATCAGTATGAACCCAGCTTGAAATTAAATGGCAGACATGAGCTGGTACCACACCCAGACCAGACCCAGCAGCTTGTCCTTTATCCACACTTTTCCGTCCTTTTTCCATGGCCTACGTTTTTCATTACAGCAAAGCAGGACAGGATATTAGTCTTCCTCAAGGGCCGGGGAGCGAACTGTTAGTCACAGAGCTGAGAAGTGTTGGCTATAAGGAGATGATATGGAGCAAGAGAGCCACGTAGCTTAGGGTGGGGTTGAGGGTGCTGGGTGAGTAACACTGAGCTAAAGTCTGATCTGAAAATGGGGCTATGCATGCTCCACTGTTAGAGGATTTGAAAAGAAAGATATGAGGGAAGAATGTTACTTAGGCTATATTTCAGTGGATAGACCAGTTTTTAATAACCAACAATGTGACATTAGTTCCACACAACCCTGCAAAGTGAGACTTATCAAGATGTTTTTGGCTCTTATGGTAAGTCAAGTCACCATATACACCACTAGGTCATCAAACTGAACCACGTCTCTAATAGAGGACTGTTTGTGGTCATATTAACAAAGATATTACCTCAGAAATAACTACAGTACACATTGAAAATCACTAAAACTTCAAAGATGAGTGCTGAATTTGTCCTGTTGTTTTAAACCATTAAATGCAGATAAAACAATCACATTGCTAACACAAGACCATAGACAATTTGATATTTAACTTATTTATAGTTTTCTGCACGTGTAGTAGAATGAAAAAATATCTTTGCTCACCTGTAAGTGAAACACAAGTGCGTGAAGGGATTTAAAATGAAGAATAGAAAAAGAAAATGCCCACACTAATGGTCATGTATTTAATAGTGTGCTTTCAAGTTAATTTCTATGCATAAAAGTAATTGTAATTAAATTAATTGATATTGACTACAGACTAAAACAGCCCACATGATGACACTGAAATTAAAAGTTTTATATTACCCTTTCAATTAAGGCCATAACCACAGTGGGCAACCTCCGGATCTGAGAAGGGAACATGTGCATTAAACTTTCAATCTGTTTAACAGCCAGCAGGGGGCGACTCCTCTGGTTGCAAAAAGAAGTCAAATTTTATAGAAGTCTATGAGAAAAAGAGCCTACTTCTCACTTTAGTTATTACCTCAGTAAACATTGTTAACATGAGTTTATTGTCTCAATCGCTAGTTTCAAGTCTTCTTCAATACAGCATGATGTTCATTTAGTAAATGATGGTCCCATTAAGAGTCAAAGAGATTATATAGTAGGGTATACTTTAGGGCGTTGTTACCTTGTGATTGACAGGTTGCTACAACGCCGCTGTCCAGTCTGGGAGTTGTCCGTGTTTTACTTTATCCCTTTCGCAGTGTGTTTTATGTTCATAAAACTTAATTATAATGTTTTTAGTTGCCTAAAAATGTGTTATTCGGCGTTCAGTTGTACTGCACCCTCTTGTGTCACTTCTGGTTGCAAAAAACCAAGATGGCGACAGTCAAAATGCCAAACTCAAGGCTTCAAAACGGCAGTCCACAAACCAATGTGTGACATCACGGTGACTACGTCCACTTCTTATATACAGTCTGCGTCAAAAACACCAATCAACTTCGTATAATCAACCAAATATGTGATACAATTTTTTATGAACAATACGCACTTTTATTATAAACTAACATACCAGACAAGATATCAGCAGTATGAACAATGTTAAAGGCCAGAATTTCAGGGAAATGTGCAAAACTCGCTATTAATTGACATGTCATAGAAAAGCAGGAGTAGGTTAGTAAAATAAGTAATGTTTTGAGTTCCTGAAAATCTTGTATAACATCAGTAAAATTAGTGTCTCTTCCATCCCAGGTTGAATATCGTTTTTTACCCGAGAGAGCAATGTGTTAATGTTCCCTGCAGTCGGGCTGCCTGTTTATCTTCTTGTCCAATTGCATGTGGGATTTGTGTGCGTGTGTGCTCTTTGGGGGGATGGTAGACAACCTAAAAAACCGAAAGAAGCCAGGGTGACCTAAATCAGGAGAGGTGATAACTCAGACAGATAGCTGGAGATTACCCAGGGATCAAGAGGCTCAATGGCCTCTCAAACAACAATGACTGGAGAGCATATCCCTTCTCACCGCCCCCTACGGAGACCCTTATGGCTGGTATGGCCCAAAACATGCATGCCAATGTTCTCCATGAAAGAGATTTGTCACACAGCCCTCTAGTTGTTGTCTAATGGACAAATAGGCACCGTAATATTGCTTAAGAGACAAAAACACTGTAAGCTCATTTTAAGATGCTTTTGTGGTTGCTTTTTAATGTCTAAATATAGTGCTTATTGGTCCTTTTAATGCGATATGCTGTGGAATTATAGAATTTGTGGCATAGCAACAGTGCCTGAAAGAGTGGGTTTTTTTTGTTTTTTTCCAACAATCATTTAGTAAATGATTAAAGCTATTGAATCACAGCTCAGTTTAATGAAATGGCTTTTGTGATTTGATTTTAAGTCATGTGTGTCCACAAGGCCGGGAGTCTGCATGCGCGTGGTTATGTGACTGCAGGGGTGCGTGTGTTTCGCGATGAGACGGCCCAACCATTAATTCATGATTGATTGATGAGTCTCCTACACTGTGGCCAATAACAAGCCCGTCTTCTCTCAGTATATCTGCGAGTGTGGGATGTGTTGGTGCGTGGGCTTGTGAAAGAGGGGCAAGAGAGGTTGCTCACTGATTACTTTGTGCTTTGCTTCATCCGAGGAAATAAAACCATTTGTTCAGGATATTTAGATATGTCTTTTCTGTCCTCAGTGCCTTCACCTTTAACTGAAAAAGGTGCCAGAAAGACATGCTTCTTTTTTTAATAGGAGGGAAGCAGCGTTTATACATAAATGCCCATAAAAAAACACAATAAAAACAACAGGATTTACTTGAGACTTATTGTGTATCTTTATGTATCTAAAACAGTAAGAATGCCACAGCATCTCTCGCTCTAAAAAGCAGATTATCTTATAATCACCTATTTGCAACTCAATCACTTTAACAGCGTAAATACAGTTGTACAAAATGCACAGTGAATGTCTTTAGTGCCATTCTTAAATACTTTTGAGAATGAGCACGGGGATGTTTGGTGTGGGTCCATGCTTGGATGTACAGTAAATTGTGGGGGGGAGGTAACTTGCTCGAGGCGATGCTTGTTCCGGGGACCATCTGGTTGTATTGGATTTTGGCATTGTTGACTCTCTGTCCTCCAAACCTTTAACTCGCTTTCAGTCTCTAATGTTCCTTCCATTTCATGTCAAGGTTACCATTACGGTTTCACTATTTACCTACATAATGTTTTATATATTTGTTTATCATAGCTCATTAAAATGCATAGTTACAAGAAGGACTTTTTGTCGAACTATAAAAGTTGTGTCCTGGGTGAGCGCCGTATGCATATATAATGAGGGCTGCAACGAACAGTCTGAAGCTTCATTCATAATGTTGACATTCAAATTACTATTATTAATAACCTACAGAAATGTTGCGTGTCAGTCTTCAGTCCAAAAGTCAAAATGTTTTGAAAAATGATAGATGTAACCATTTAAACAATTCACATGTTTTTATCTAACGCAATGTTCTGCTTCAATCCATATTTGTTGGCATTCAGCCTCTCAAAAACATTTTGTTCCGATACTTTTGCTTCGCCATGGACTATTACTGCCTTCTAAAAATAGATATTATATGAAAATAGCACATTGTACATTGCTAAGAAAAATGATTTTACGTAGGTTGTAACTGTTAGATAAGCTATCTGGCTGGGTGTGATGCGTGGGGACTGCGTAGCGACTGATGTCATTGCTGCGCTATGGAAACACAGCGGCACAGCCTGAGTCGTCACAATGCGCTTAAGAGATGGAGACTGATGAGGCGGTAATGGCCCATCAGCACCAACATAAGGACACAGATGGTCTTTGGCATGGAATTTGGAGAAAATAGTACCCCTAAAGAGCCAGGCGGTCCTTGTGTTAATAAACGTCTCAGTAAAATTCTCAGTAAAAAAAAAAAAAATTGGGAAATAAAAATTGGGAATTAAAAATTATTTTTAATCATTTCAGCTCATTTTTAATTTTTGATGTGCTTTCTCAAGTTTAGTTTAAAATGACTTTGATTTGATTTTAATGTGGTGTTGGTTCCTTAGTGTTTACTGCAACAAGAGTTACATATTATTTCTCAATGATCTTCAGATATCTGGGCATTAAAACATGTTTAGACAGACAGAGGAAGACTGGAGCAATTATCTGGCAGAGCTTGACAGAGCTGCGAGTACGGAAGTATATTGACGACAAAAGATTTGAAAGAGCACAAAGCAAATTGAAGCGCTACTCAGTCTGCAAGTCAACCTTCGAGAGGGCACAGGCACAGATTTGTAATATATCCAGGTGGGGCGTTAGAAAAATTGTGGCTTGAGTATGCAAGACACACAATAGACTGTGAACCATTCAGTCTCTTCCCCTTTATAAATGTATAGGAGCTGAGGAAATGTCCTTTTAACAGAGAGGCGTGGATTTATTCCCAAACTGTGTACTTTAAGCTTGAGAGAGTTGAATGAAGAATATGTTCTTCATACTTTTTATAATGGAATTCATGTGCAGTTGGTCAGATTAAATTGTCTTATTTTCACATAAGGGTTTTGTTTTGTTTTTTTCGATTTAATTGTTTGACATTTGCGTTGAAGGAGATTATATATATTTGAAAACCTAAAAATGTGATGTGGAATAAGGTCACAAGGTAAAGAGCTGCTGGTACCAGTTCATATTAAGCATTGATAAGATACAGTACGATCTATGTTCCCATATTCCTTGTTGGCTCAAATGAATTCAGGTATGGAAGATGCATACTGTGTACCGCCACAATGTATACATGGTCCTAAGGTTGAGAAATTGTAATAATGTGAGAAGCTGGAACATATGCAGCATAACCTGCTTTAAGAGCTGGCTGCAGTCTTTTTGTTTATAACCACCAGTTAGATTAGATTTGAGCTATTTTCTCATTTCATCTGTAGATTCAGCAATTACTTTGTGAATTCAACTGAGGTGTTCTCAGTTATCCCACACTTTTTGTTTGGATCATTTTTGAAAACTGATCTTGTTTTGCACTTCTGGTGGCATTAAACAGCACTCCACATTAAAAGCATAACTCATGACTTTTTTTTGCCCCTGCATAGTCTTTGTTAAACTTTTCCCTTTGAGGCGTATGAATTACTGTAGGTTGTCCCATTTGGCATTTTATGACAAATGGAGAGCTGCTGGTAGATATATAATGGTATGTGTTTGACGTTTCTTGCCATTTCTTTATTGAAAATAATCAAAATATATTCATAGTTTGCAGGCATGGGACATTCAAAACATCAAAAGATTTAAGAGGACCATATGGCAGCTTTTAAAAGTTCTTGAAATGTCACCCAAACTGATGTTATGGATCTATTTTTTTTTTTTTTTACCAACAGACTCTCTCCCGCTGTCATACTTCCACATACAATCACACACACGGACACACATGCAAGGCCAAACACAAAGCACAGACTGGACCACATACTTTCTCATCAAACATCTTCCCATTGTCATTGTGGGACCCATGGGTTTCATTAGTGCCAGCTTTAAAACAACAACTCTCATTCCCACTCCCACACTCTAGTCCCAAATGCTTTCAATGGAGGAGGAAACAACACTTGCCTGAAGGGTACGTGCATATGAAATTCCACAAAAAAAAAAGTGATTTATATTCTCTGCTCTCTTTTGACTGGCTCGGGAGAAACACAGTGTAACCTGATCAGCACTAATGTTAATTTATTTCTTTGCTGTTCTAACAAATGTTTCAACATATCCTCATACAACGGTTCATATGATTTGTTCTTTCCTCATTTTCCGTGCATTTTCCTACAAATGTCCAGCAACACGTGTCAACATCTGCTCGCTACATGCATGCATTCTTTTCAAAATAAACCTCCGTTTTCACAAGAAACAACTGGGAAAGGTTTAGGTTTAGGAAACAAAAGGAAAATATTGACTTGGTTAGGTTTAGGCAATACAACTTAGTTAGGTTTAGGAAACAAAACTACTTAGTTAGTTTAGGAAAATATTGACTTTGTTAGGTTTAGGAAACAAAACTACTTAGTTAGGTTTAGGAAAAGATTGGCTTGGTTAGGTTAAGGATAAGATCAGCTTGGTTATAGGTTTAGGCAATAAAACTTAGTTAGGTTTAGGAAAAGATCATGATTTGGGTTCAAATAACTCCAGAAGGGGCGTAACTTAAGCACGGATGTTACATAACAAATAAATCTCAATTACGTGGATTATATATTAATTGATTTTGTGGGATACATACAATTTATAGTGCATTACTTTTTGTATGTACAGCTACTGTGTATGCGAAAAGCCTGTATTGTCACATGTATGCTTATCACAGGTAAGATTACAAATTTGCAATA
Source organism: Helicolenus hilgendorfi (assembly GCA_916700815.1). Classification (NCBI taxonomy): domain Eukaryota; kingdom Metazoa; phylum Chordata; class Actinopteri; order Perciformes; family Sebastidae; genus Helicolenus; species Helicolenus hilgendorfi. The sequence goes on along the minus strand of CAKALG010000017.1, from coordinate 12,325 downwards.
AAAGCCAACTTCAGGACCAAACCCATTACTTTCATGCCAAACAAACTGAAATGAAAGACCTTGGTCGGTGCAGTGAGCGGGCAAAGCAGGTGATCACACCGGACTCCTTTTTTGGCAGTGAGCTGCCTTTTCTAACAGTTTTCACTGGATCTGAGGGGGTTTTGTATGCTGCTTATGCACCGAGGGCACCTCGCTTTTATCCACACAGCACACCTTGCAAGCCTTTTTATAAAATGCTCTGAGCACCCCAATTTGAAAAGTGTTCAATTGTGCGCAGAAAAAAAATGGCCTACGTCACCACAGCTTTTTTTATCTGCTGTCTAATCAAATGAGGTGAGGCTTTCTTCTGGTTTTCTTCTTCCACATCAGAGCTATTGTTGTAAAGAGGGAGAAAAAGATGGTATTGTTTGTTTCTGCCGACTGTTTCAGCATGAAGGGAAATCACAATAATTGGCATCAGATTTGCAGCTTCGTGACTGTGAATGCTGTTTTTTCCCCTGCAATTAGAATTACATTAACTAATGTAATAGCAAAGTAGTGGACAGCAGCTGACTCTGTGGTTGCTTAGCAACAGATAGAGGACGCTTCCAGGGCCTCTGCAGTTTTCTCAAAATGAAGGCAGAGCAACTAATGTTTCACTATACAGCCTGTAAAGCATTCCCAGTGTTATTTAGTTTTTATTACAGTACACTGTACATGTAATTCTGCTTGGTTGGTTTTTGGTTATTTTACAGGTTATTTATTTGTGACCAAAGGTTGAACAAAGATGACCGTATTAAAAATGAGAAGTTAAGAGTTTGTAGAGTGGGGAAATTCTTCTAAAAACATTGGGAAATACGCACATGGAGGCAGCAGGGTTTTTTTTTTGCATGAGCATATACCTGCTTATACTTCAGACTTTGTCCTGCATGTTGGAAGTTTCCAGCGAGCCCTCGGGGACGTCGTATCTAGAGCGATCAGACATTTTACCATTGGACAGGGAAGGATGAGCTGGATACAGGAATCCCTGCCCAGGAGGCTGACTTATTCAGTATTCTGCCGATGTTTGATCCTGACCTTACTGTTGCATGTCCTTGGTGCATGCAGAGCGCAGCAAATGCCTTTTTGGGGGATTGCATGCTCCAACCCATTTTAATGTGCCTTTTCATTCTCCGCACACCATCGCTAAGCCCCGCAGCAGGGGCTCAGAGCAACCATTTTGATTATGAGAATGATTGAATTAATGCTGCTGAAGTTGACACTTAATGGATTATGGTGGTCAGAATTGTTAAAACACACGAGGCAGATCTGTGTAAAGACATCCTAAACCCCTTTTTATTTGTCACACTCCCAGGGAATAGGTTTTAAAGTCTAACCTTGCTAATCTCCTGCAAAGTCTAACGTATTAAAAATAAGGTCTAACATATAAACAACAAGATCAGTCCAATCATAAGGTACTGGATGGAATACATAAAGAGTATCTGGATTGATTCCAAAATGTCAATGGCACACTGTTGCAAAGTTGTCGATATGAAATCATTGTGGTTGTCTTGAGTTGATAGTGACAGTTTATTACATCGAAATAGTTATAAATAATACATTTTCTACGTCTGGAATACCCTACTTAGCCTGCTGCGGAAGAGGATGGATGGATGGACGGATGTTTTGACTGAGAAACCATTTAATTAAGCAGATTTCACTTTAGCATGTTAGCACTATGTGTGTGATCATAAGTAAACTAATTACTTACAGTGAATGGATTTTTTTTTACCTCTTATATACAGCAAGCAAGGATTGCTGATCAAAGCCGTGCTGTTTTGTTGTTACAGTATATTTCTGACGTACAGTGATGCTCAAAGCCGCAATATGTTTGATTTGTATCTCTTTTCATTTCCTTAAACTCGGGTTTCTTGTCCCTTGCCTTTGTGTTCTTCTCTTCAAATGTCATTGAACACCATCGCAGGAGGGTTCTTTGGTTGATATGCTGTGCGTGTAGCCTACTGTGTGTGTTTGTATACATTTTTAGCACCTATTTCATCCCTTTATCTGCACTCCCACTATTCAGCTGGCCATTTGGGCTCTATCAGGCAACCTTAAAGTTTGCACAGTGAACGACCAACTGTGAAGACAGATAACGGAGGCACATTTCTTTTTGAACCGCACCTATTTTCCTCTTTAATGATGCGCCGTGAATTACACTCATTTGTCATCAATATACTTGCCGAGAAACTGGAGCCAATTGAAATTTGTTACGCATTAACTAAAAGCAATATCGCTGTCACAATACATTAGCTCCAGTGATCTGATTGTAAATGTGTTTTGTTCAACATTTTATTAGGTTCATTTAAAAAAGTTATTGGGTTCATTTTCCAACATAATCAGGAGAGCCCGCTTGTGCATGGGGGACTCTCCTATCCAGAGCAGACAGGAGGAAACATAATGGTATATTGACTGAAATACAGCCTTATATAGCAAAGTTGACATTTACCATGAATTTACCACGTATTCCACTTCATTTAGTCCTAAACTACCATCCACTGAGTGGCAACAATGCCAAAGCAGATGTGAATTTATACGCTGAATTTAACAATGATTGATTCCCTGAGCATTTTTACCAGCGAAAAGAGAAAAGCTCTCATTTATAATCAGCTCTTTTGTTGTTTTTAAACTGATTTCACCGTGATATTTAAACATCCAACATCCATCCATCACCTCCAACATTTAATTTATAGAGCGTTTCAACAGAACTGCATTGCTAGGCAACAGCTTGGGTCCATTTTTACTTCCTTTCAGCTTACAGTATGTCATTCACATACACTGCAACAGCAAATAAACTGGGACACATTTGAAATGTTTACATTTACAACTCTGTGTGATAAAAAAAATTTAAAAAAACTCTGGAGGAGCTAGTTTTTTTTGTCTTAAGCCAATATTTAAAAATATGCATTCCTGGAAACTAGTTACATCTCATGTTGGCTACATATGGTATATATCAGTCCAGTTCTCACATTCACGAAGGATTGTTGGCAGATTTGTAGAATATCTTATGACTAGTAATTCAGGTGTTGTTTTCAATGTCACACTTTATTTAAAGGCATTGCGATGGAATGATCGATATGTGCTGATGGCCGTGTGAATCCTCGAAGGTGCTCATTCATCTCTTTATGTGAGGAAGTAGATAAATGGAAATAATACTATAAGTTTCTTTTATTTTCACCTTGGACGGTTTCCTCTCAGATTTTTGTATTCACCTCCTAAAAAGTAGTAAAAGGAAAAACAATTTCATAACATGGAAACACTCAAGTACAGATACCTTGAAATTGCGCTCAAGTAATGTACTTAAAGCTGCAGTGGGTAGAAATGGAGCAAATGCGATTAATACAAGTTATTTTTATAAAACTATATCCTAAGAGTTGTGCATGAGAGAGTTAATCTGAAAAGAAAATCATGTGCCTTGTAGTGTACTGTTGAGATCAGTTGAGGAAATACCGAGCACCGCCCAACAGCAAATACGAACGCTCAATAGGGACGCTCTCTGAAATTACCTGTGATTGGCAAGGGTCTCCCATCAGCTAGATCTTTTAAAGCCTGAAAACAGCCATGAGGAGGTGCATAACTCTAGTTATCTCTCAGAACACTTTAATTACAATATGCTGAAAGGTTATTGTGTAATTGTTGCTCAATGATGCCAAAAACATTCTGCCTACTGCAGGTTTAAGTAAATGCACTTACTGTCCATACTGCTCTTTTCTTTTACAGTTTGTGTGAAGCAGTAACAGCTATGATGTGATGAAGTCCTAACATCCGTATAAGCAGGGGGGGTGTTATATAGACTTGTAGTGTTGTGCTGCATGGTTGGCAGAGTGGGATGCCAGTGTCACCGTCAGCTCTTTGTCAGCACAGCCTCCCAATAAAAAGGCCGTCTTTCTGCTCTTCCTCTTTTCACTGTCCACTACGATGGCTGTCGCAAGTTAGACATTAAACGCGCCATCAGTTTAACTGAGGTTTTGCAGGCTCTCCGGTCTATGCAAGGCACACACGCCATTGTGCTCTGCTGTAGCACGTCTAATCTCTCAAATCACCAGAAAAAAACGGCTGTGGTCTCTAATTGAGTGAATACTTCTTCACAGTTGAATATAAAGGTTATTTAAATAGACCTGTTCTGATATCAGAAAGAAATTAAATGCAATAAAAGTATGTATTTTAACAAGCCTTTTCTTTTCTCTCTATCTCTCTTTTGGCATTCTTTGTGGATCCATTGGTCTCCTGTCCTCCCTGCATTTAATTCGACAGGTAAGTCCATCTTTTGTATTTATTTTGAAGCCTCTGGGCTGGATTAGCTCGTATGCGCCGGCTGTCACGGTGCGAATGTTTACCAAAATTGCATCTTAAGTACTTGCTGCACCAGGGATGCATTTTAGCACAATAGTTTTGTAAACAGTAAACACATTCTCTTTGCTCAGCTGACACTTGGAGAATGGGGCAATTCCATTTATGCAGCCAATCTCATTGGCTACTGGAGAGATGCCAATCTGCCCCTCACAGACAGGGAAGAGAGAGGGGAGCAAGGGGAGCGGCTAGATTAGCATTTATTCATCCTGACACTGATCAGATAAATGGGAAATGATAAATGCTGTCTATTTTTACTTCGCTTAACCTGCGTTAACTTTTCATTCAAAAAAGAAGCTCCTAGGGTCTCGCCGTGCTGTGCCTTTGAAACACTTAATCAAAGTGTTGTTTGGGATTCAGTTTTATTTGAGGTGATCTGAGTATGAATAATGAAACATGTTGCAGTTGTCCCGATGACTCATTTAGCATAAATGGTGAATACGTTGAGCTGTCTGCTGGGTAAAGGAGGAGACAGTCATCAACTAAGAGGACAAAAAGGCTTTGTCTGGAAATCAGTCCCCAGTATGCAGTTTTTATTCATTTTCCCTTTTGTTTGTTTGTTTGTTTGAGTTCTTTCAAAAGTTGCACAGTGAATCTAAATGTCAATTCAGGGCTGCTTAATTTATAGTTGTTGAAAAGGCCACGATGTCCCCCAAGTGGCTGATATTTAAGTTTGTTCTTATTTTTAAACTTAATGCTACTTTGTTTACAGCCACCTGTGAAAGAAATAGATTAGTAAATCTCTTCTTTGTATTGATATTGATCTACAAAAAAAACATTGCAATTGAATTGCTTTGTAAATTCAAAGTTACACATATATTTAACATCTAAGAAGGATGTAGTTTGATACATTATTATTAGTGCATCGTTATCTGAACATACTCATTTACACAGCGTCTTTCTTTAGCATACTTTTCCATCCCCATTGTCCTGTTTCACTGGTCAGTACTGCAACAAATATTTCCTCAAGCATATACGATAAGTACTGTTTCATTATGTAAAGTATTTATTGTTTTTTTTGTACAGAGTAGCCTCCTATGCACGTACAGTACACATTCAGTTGCAGAGATCTCAACCATGCATTTTATTGATCGCTGTTACCTTGTGTGGGTGCTGGAGTACAGTTTGTGTTGGACACTTGTCTTTAGGCATCTAATTTGTTTGACTATTGACACACGAGGAATAGAGCTGGATTGGAAAAATATGTCAAAACATGCACGACCTACAAAATCGGAGGTGTAAAAAAAAAAAAAGAGGAAGATTTGTGTATACATTTTGAGCCTAAATTATCTTGGATTTTATGTCTCATCAATTGCACCAGGGTTTTATCTGTTAAGGTATGAATGACAATAACACATAAATGCAGTCATGGATAAAGCTTTGTAGTTCAGCCACCATAATACTCTGATGCTGACCCACATCTGCCGTTAGACGGGTAAGGCCCAGCTGTTGTCGTGTATTATCTCACTGACTGACCCTGATGTTTAATGTTAAAAGCAAGACAGAACATTATCATGGGCTAATCCAACCGAGCAATGGCAAGAAAGTTCGCTACAAAATACATTGTAATAATAATAATAATAATAATAATGGCCACCAGTTCTCTGACTCACTGTAATGAATATTCAGCTGCCAACCTTGCCCCCATTCTCTAACTAGTTTCACCTTTCTCAGCAACCACCACTGCTCTACTACCTACAGTACCATAAGAGTAATGACTCCTCAGTGATTATTATTAATTCAGTGTTGCTCAAGTTTGGTGCATGTAAATGAAGCAGTGGGCGTAGAGAGCTATAGGTTGCCTGGAGAGTTAGCCTGAGTAATGAATGTATAGTGCCCTATTGGACCTGTGTCTGTTTTAGTAAAGTTATTATGTTGACAGTTTGTTCAATGTTCATAAGGGGAGGGCGTTGTGAGTGGGCCTAAACTATAAGCTTATAACTTAATCTATTATGCAATAGGAGATCTCTCTATATAATGTGTGAGTTTAACTTCTGTTTGCTGCCCTCTTTTTAATTAATCGCCAGCTTGCGTATGTAGGTTAGGCAAACACCAGGATTTTGTTAGTGGCTATTCAGTGCAGTAATAGTTCATATTATATTGTAGTATATTTATTACAACAACAGCAGCAGCAGTATTTGAAAGGAAGAGGAATGTACAACAAGGGAGAAAGTGGTGCGTCAGAGGTTTTGGATTCAAAGATAATGTTGATGATGATTAGAATATTGATCCTGATAACCCACCTGTTATAAAAGAAGCAGTGGAAAGCCACCCACTCATTGTCATTAGTCATCATCGGCTCCCTACAGCCCACTGCAGTACAGTACATGCTGCCACCCATGATTTAGCTCTCCATCCAGTTATGAGGGGGTGTTAAGCGTTTATTATGCAGCCCAGTCTGAGTCCCAATGAGATGGCAGAATGCTGCCCGATCGATACCCCTCACAGGAAGCCAGGTTAATTTATTTTTTAAGGATTTGTTCTCGTCTCTAAGCGCCCTCCCCCCACCTCCCCTCCATCCCCCTCTTGCTGCAGGTTGTGATGCAAGCTATTTCCCAGAGATCTGCAGAGTGATGTTTTGTCACTGATGCACACATACACCACTGCACACAGGCAAAAGTACTGTACAGTTAATACATGCATGCTGTGTATTGACAAGAATCTGGTGCTACGATACATATCATGATACTGGGGTAACGAGTCAATATATTGTGATAAGGTGATATATTGCAATTTTTTAAAATTTTATTTTAGGAAAACTGTCATAGTGTAAAGAACACACCAGAAATACACCATTTTAGAATAAGTAAAAATAACAGAATTATACTGCATGCAAAAATCTGCATGGTTTTGATTATCATAAAGTGGGCATGTTTGTAAAGGGGAGACTCGTGGGTACCCATAGAACCCATTTTCATTCACATATCTTGAGGTATTGACCCCTTTGAAAATGACTATGCCAGTTTTTCCTCACCAAAATGTTGCGTAACTGGACCGTTATTTAGTCTCTTTCTCGACAAGCGAGTATGACATGGTTGGTACCAATGGAGCCTCCTAGTTTAGTTTACAGTTTTATATGATACCAGTATCTTCACTCTAGCTTTAAAACTGAGCCCGCTACAACTTCCGAAAGATTGAAGAGCGGCGGGCTGTCAGATTTTTAAGAGGTAAATTCAAAATCTATAGTGTCTTGGAGAATCGATACAGTATTGCTCAACATTATTATATTATTATTTTTGTTGACTGTATTCTACTGTTATACTGTTTTTACATTATACAAAACCAATTATGCTGTTTTCTGCTGTTTTTTTTGCTGTTTGAACAAGGCTTGGGACTCTGACAATGCTAGCTGTGATTGCTCGCTGATTGATGGTGAGGCTAAATTGTGTTCATTTGGATCTCAGCTAGCAACTACGTGTACAGCCTGAATCTGCAGGGTGTCTACATTGTTAGTGTTTGACCTTCAGATCTGACCCACGCCTCATGTACAGAATGCCCCACACTTTGCTCACCTCACCCCCTTTGAATTTTCTCATTTCATTGCTGTGACCTTTTACTCTGTGTCAGTAGCTCTACCATCTTTCTTTTGTGACTTCTCATCTCAGCGTTGCACTCATAAAAATATAGTCCTCCATATAGACATCGTATGGTTTCCAGCCGTGTCGGGCTTATTTACAACACGTGAACGTAACTGCATGTGCACAGATATACCACATGCTCAGTTTAAGCTACAAGCCAATAGCTTCAGACCTACTAGCATGTGCATTACACATACAACCCCTGCATATCCTCTGGCTGGCAGACAGCTGCGGCTCTGCAAAGTGCAGAACCAATGTTACGCTTTCCTGCCCGACTGCTCTTAAAAGAAGCCGATTCTCACACTTTTCTCTGACCGAACGGTGATCTGATTTCTGTAAGACAGTCGCAAATCACCATGTCAAACCACTTATCATCTTCTAAATCGATTCTGGATTTACATATAAATAAAACATATCATCCTCATCCATCAGTGTACGCTTGAAAATGTGAGGCAGAGATGAATACATTTGTTATCACTCTGATCATTTTGGTCACCACTCATCTGTATTGATTTTTACTGAGCATCATCAATCAAGGCATTTATAATGGATGCCGGTTGAGAGCCCATATCTCCCCCCAGGGAATTATCACCCCGAGCTCAGGTCAAGCAGAGATTTGATCTATTGTCAGTTAGATGAATTGATGTTTTCCTCTACAGTTACCGTGTTTTATGGGCACAGAAACAAAGAGGGAGAAAGAAGAAACGGTAAAGGTGAATAGGGATAGAGATAAGTCTAAAGTAGTTTAGTGTCAGCCCTCAGGACTCGAAGCTTTTAAAATATTCAGAGCCATTCTCCATCACCTTTTGCCCCGGTTGCTTGTTCAAGAAAGGAGTGAAATGAAATCAATAGCGGTGCCAGTGCCAGCCTCTGTGCCAGGCATCATCCAATATTTATACAAATGAAGCTTCACAATCTCAAATGTACCCAACAGTTGCATGTTTAAGGGGCTGTGAAGGACTTTGAGGGGGTGAAAATTGAAGACGAGAGAATTAAACAGGTCTATATCTGCATCATGATGCACTGCTGTACACGCTGCAGTCATTTGCATTCACCTGATATGGCAGGTTATGATTAACAGCTATGTTGAGACTTAAAGTGGGACGCCCTTGGTGCCATAAATAAGAAATGGATCATAAATCCCACATGGCAACTTTAAGCCATTATCACTTCCCAAAATGCTTCCCCTTAAAAAAAATAACCACAAAATGTAGTGCTTTTGTTACTTAAGCACTACATGCAGTGCATGCAGACTATTAATTTAGATGTTCCCCAGAGGTAATAGCCAGAAAAGCATGAGAGTACATTGTGGGTATATTGCTCACGCTGCACCTTTATTTTTCATCCTACATGGGCCACTTCCTCAGACATTGGTTGGATGTTAGTTACTGATACAGGGTCCCTTTGCTGTCACAGACTGCTGCGGTCCGTTTCAGATGAAAACTCATCATTCAGCGCCATTTGGCATGGATATGTGTGAAGACAAACTCCTCGAAACACAATTGTGATCAAAAACTCTTGTACAAATATACAGACATGCTACAGTTTTGAAAACTGATTGATGAATTCCATGTTGATGACATTTTGAAGGAACCCTTATAGCTTATTGTTTGAAATTAAATTTCTCCCATGTATTTATATTATAATATATTATAAACATAAAATGCATGTTTACTACAGCTTGCATTTATTGAGGAATGGAATAAGAAAATAGTTTCCATTTAGTGCACGCAATTGCAAAACACTAAATTCCCAGCATACCCTTCATATTAATACGTGCAATTAGTGTGTGGTGGGATTTTACCTGAGAGAAATCCTATGAGCTGTGGGAGGAAAAGAATTTGATATGTATGTCCTGCGGCTAACTTTCTCAGTCCCTCTAGGATTTGACAAATCTTGTGATTACAAGAATTAACACAAATTGAATCAATTTCTTTTTGAGAGTTTGCAATTTTGTCCAATCTCTGCGATATTTCCATTAAAATACTGTAAACACGTCTGCCCGTTTTAGCTCATAACAGGCCTGGGGCGAATGAAATGAATCCTCAACACCAGCAAAACTATTTTGTTCAGACACATTATTCCCTAAGGGACATTTGCACTTCTTCTTCTCCCAAGTTCCACTGATTTAAACTCACCAAACCATCTCTAACTCGACCAGTTCTTACCTGTTTTTCTGACCCTTTGTTGCGTATTGTTCAAAGGACACCAGAACACCAACTGCAATTACAATGTTGTTGATACGTTTGAAAAGATAACGTTTTACTCTTATTGGAACTAATTATGTAATGATTGTCAGTGGTTTCTTAAAACATTTTTATTCCTGCTGACTTACAAGTTGTAAACATTATCTTAATTTATCGCAAAATAACACAAAAAAATGATGCAAATTGATGCATTGGATTTTTTCTCAGAAAAGCCGCTGCAAATTCAGTATATTGATGTTGACCCCCCCCCTGCTGTGGAGGTTTGCAGAGTATGGTGCACAATAGGTAAAATGCAGCCACAGTATGAGAATATGCACACTAGAGAGCAGTCTGTTCCCTCTTTCTGCAGTCGTCGTGAGCCTCCATCTCCCTCTCACTTCCCCCCACCTTCTCATACAACATACTGTTCATGTCAAAGGACCCAGGAAACACAACATCTGTCAGTGCACTAATTTACACAATGAACACCAGAGGAAGAAGGATATATATACACCTCAAAATGACCTTGTATTGAACAAACATTTTACATCACATGAAAACACAGTGAAGAATATGTGCAAATCTTCCTTTTAAGCTGCTGGATAATTTCTTCAATGATTCTGACACAATTAGAAATTGTAGTTTTGATTTCAGTATGCATGGTTTTGATGATTGTTGCCTTTAGTGTGCTTGATTCAGTGAAAGGAGGCGTCGCTCCTCTGTGAAAGCCAAAGAGTGAGACGCAATGAGAAGCATAGCTTTAGATCTTTGACACTCTGCTTTCTTTACTTGGATGGTGCACAAATAGTGATGTAATAATATGGAAATATGCTAGCCGATTGAAATGCAATAGATCATTTCAATCTATTCTCAGATAGGCAATGTAAAGGGGTAAATAAACTACACTGATAGCGAGCCAACACATCGAATGATAAAACAACAAATATGAGAGTTAAAACAGAGAAGAGATCTGAAAGACCATGAATTTTACATTGGAGATGAGATGCAGATATCCCTCTGCCCCTTTTTTTTCCGTATTTCATTTTTTTGGTACGACACACTGCAGAGACATGGCTCCCCAGTCCACGAGCGCAAAGACTGCGTCTATTGTCATTCATCCTTTCTGACAGGCTTCTCACGTACAAATGAGTTTACTGTGAATAGCAATTCATTTATTTAAACATTTTTTTGTAGTTTACAAAAGAAATAGATTATCTCGTATCATTTTTTGTCCACATTTGCACTTCTTCTTTTAACATATTTTACACAGACTTTTATTTTTACATTTGTAATCCAACTTAAACATATTTTTTTAATATTTTAAATGCTTGTCAAATATCGTGTTTACCATAATACAAATGGGTATTTTTCCTCTTTTTTTCTTCTTATGTGTGTCCCCAGTTTCTTTTTAAACAATAATTAAATGTCCTGAAGTAGAAAGACACATTAAAGCTCAAATATCCACCCATGAGAGAAAAGCCTCAGTGCCCACAATGTATTCCTCTCTGTGTTTCTGTAGAACATCAACAGGTCCAAAAGTCATGGGCCCATTGTGCCCTGTGGCCTCAAATCAGCAGTAGATAGCAGTAGCAGTAAATCCACCGCGAAATAGTCCGCCGCATAAAGTACACTCCTTCCACATCACAGTGAGAGTAAAAAGTGTCCAAAAAGATCCCTTTATTCCTTCTGTCCCGCCATATTCCCCTCCCTAGTGTATCCAAAAAGGGGATTTACTGTATATCCAGATAATCACAGGTAAAGACGTACTCACAAAGCAGGGTCACACCTCACATTCCCGAGAAGGTTGCTGTTGGCAAGTGCAAGAGCCATATTCATTGATGATTACCAGAGCTCCCTCAATGTGGTTGGGTTTATAGTCAACATAGTACTCCGGTGTGGAGATTGCAGCCATCTGCTGCATGCTTTGCTTTTGCTTTTGCTTACGGCGCTGACTGCTGAAGCACTGCCTCAGCTGTCTTATTCCGGCTGGAAAGCACTTCCATGCCACATACAGCATGAGCACAATGATGAGGAAGGAGAAGATGAGCGCCATGGTGCCAGTCACCACCTTGTGGATCTGCATGGTGCTCTCCAGGTCGTCATGGCCCACTGTGACAGTGAAAGTGCTGGTGACCACCTCGCTACCCTCGTAAGGGTTGGGAGTAAATGGGCCCAGGAAAACAGAACCACCCT
>CAKALG010000016.1:0-22958 GCA_916700815.1 Helicolenus hilgendorfi | reverse complement strand
CTTGCTGTCTGTCACAAGCACCATGCAGAGGGGCTCCGGCAGCCAGCAGCTCCGCTAGAACATCCTACGCATCTAACATATTGCGTTTAAAATCTTACTGTCATGTTTCTAATTTGCATCAGTGTGATATCATAGTTTGCTGCACTAACTAGAGCTAGTCCAGATAGTGCTCTGTACAAACTTCAAAGATATCACTCACTGTAGCTGTCCTCAGCTAGTCCTTTTACTTGCATTTACTGTACAAGATTGTACTCATTTTAGAGATATTTAGCAAGTGGCAGCAGGTAGAAAGTCTTGATTTCCCTCTTATTATATTCCATGATTATTGAATGAAGCTCATATAATGCATTCAGGTTTTTAATCAAATAATCTCCAAATTATAAGATGATAATACAGTTTTCACATTCCAAACGTTCACTACTAAAGTATGTTGCCCTAGATTACAATAAATGTTAGGACCTGTTATGTGTAATGGAAGCTCTCCGTGTTCCGTGCCAAGACTTTCACGGGGAATGAAAAACACAACAAACTCTTTATTTGACTAAAATGGAAAGAGTATCTGTCTGTCTGTCTGTCCTTCCATTTTCCCGACAACCGTTCACCCGATCAACTTCACACTTGGCGGGTGCATTACTGAGGACCCAAGGAAGTGCAGTGTCGAGTGTGAGCTCTTGAGATCTACGGGACATATTTATGAGTGGTGCGCTATGTCAGCCTGGTTTCCTAAAATGTACATTCCTGTACAATAAAACTGCATTCTCAATATGATGTTTCAAGGAAACAGCATTATCTCCTGGATTATGTTGGTTTTTGACATATCACAAATATATTTCTAATCATAGTCCGCCGTAGTCTGTGTATAGTGGAGGTTGGGGTGGATGGGTGGGTCAAACAAACACACTTTCACCTGAGAGGCCGCTGTTAGTGTCCCGTGTGAAACTAAAAAGTCAATGTTGACTTATTTTAATTACACCCGTAACTTAAATAACAAACATTTTAGCCTTTCATAACCCAATAACTGTATGTTCCAAACACAAAAAAAATGTGGATTTCTAATCTAAATACACTCATAAATCATTAGCGATCATAAACAATTGATTAAAAGACTGTTTTATGTGTTATTTTTTCTGTCCATTCCAATGGATGGAGAATCTGAACACAAAAAAAAAACACCTAATTAAAAATGTTAATAAATAGTCTCAAGAGACCTGTGTTCAACAAAAGCAATTTCATGAATGCTTAACACATATCAATAAATAAAGTGATGCTTTAAAACACGTAAATATTTTGTATCAGCCTCGTCATCATTACACAGAATATCCTCAATTTCTGAGGTATCTCCAGAAAACAGTATGTTCAAAGCGTCCTGAGATGAATATTCTGTGTACATAATCAATAGGACACATTATAAGCTGATTCTATCATCAGAAAATCAAATCAGAACAGTCAGAATAAGTCAAAACAGTATTTCCCTATTCATTTCCCTATTTCCCTTCTAGTGACATTCAGATCTCCTGTCCATTCCAACGGATGTTTTTGAAAAAACCTGAGTAAAAGCTATACATCTTTTATGATATTTTGACATGTATAAGTAAAATAACATCTTGTGTTTACTTTATTTTACTATATGTTTACAGAGTTTAAACATATATTGTGCTTTAACAACACAATTAATAGATTAAAATCTACCTTACACTTCCTCCTTGCCTCATGGTTGGCCATGCTTGCTGAAAAAAGGGGTGCAGCTTTACAGCAGTCCACTTTAGATGAAGTGGAGCACTGTGATTGGCTTATTAACATCCAATCAAATAAGTCTGTGAATTTGGGTGGAGTCAGATGACAGTAATCATAGATCTAGAAATCCTAGAAAAGTTATGTCAAGGGACCCCTTATGGAAATGGCCATGCTAGTTTTCCCTCGTCAAAATTTAGTTTGGATCATTATTTAGCCTCCTTTGCAACAAGCTAGTATGACATTGGTTGGATTCCTTAAGTTTTTCAGTTTCACATGATACCAGTATCTTCACTCTAGCTTTAAAACTGAGCCGGCTACAACCTAAAAATCAGAAGTTGCATTAATGCGTTAAAGAAATTATCATCGCGTTAATATGACAGCCCTAATTAAAAGTATTATGCTGTTCATATTATCTCCCTCTATCCACATAAAAATAAACATACACATTTTTAACAGTGGTTAGATAGAACGCAGGAAACATGACCTCGACAGATGACCAGTAATAACTGTAGTTAAAAAATAAGCAACTCCATTGATGTACATAAATACGTGTGCCATTTCACTGGAGAAAACAGGGAAATGGCTTGAGGAGGCAGAGACAATTAAACATCAGGGAGGAAATACTGTGCTCCACCGTGATTAAGCTAATGGGCCGCCAAAGACACTGAGATCTCAAGCCTCATTTGTCTGCTCCAAATACGATTAAACGATCAAATGTTTCATTATTTTTGCCACTTGTTACTCAAAGTTGTCTTTATGTTTTGATCTCTGTCCTTCTACACTGAAACAATATCAGCACAACTTCACCATCAACACTATACAGTATGTATGTCTGAATCTCTGACTCACCTCTGTAAGTACACTTGTCATGCTGAAATCCTGCCAGAGTTACAGCCCCTGCAGAGTTAAGTAAAGTGCTCGCGAATAGCCAAGTGCTGGAGGAGGGCAGTTTCATCCTTGAGTCACAAGGAAGGCTAAATAAACTAATTAAAAATTATTGCTGGGAGCGTGCTGTGTTCAAGGGGAATGGGTTTGAGCTTAATGAGTGGCTTAACATCAGGAAACATAGCTGGGGGCACAAACACGATGAAGCCCAGTGACAAAGCTCGTGTGACTGCTGCATCACCTTTGCTATTTAAGTCTGTGTCCGTTCGTGTGTGTGTGTGTGTGTGTGTGTGTGTGTGTGTGTGTGTGTGTGTGTGTGAGCGAAGGAGAAAGACTGTGTGTATCCGTCCTGTGGTGAAGCACCTCCATAGTTGGGGTGGATGGTTGGCTGCTCTAATCACAATGCGAGGGAGTCTCTAGGTGACTGGTACATCAATCTGACATGGCTCCTCAGGCAGCTGAGAGGAGACAAGGCCCCGCCAACTAGTGCCATGCCATGTGATTCATTACGCTAGTGGGCAAAAGAAAGAAACTCGCTGCATGGTAAAACTGACACCTGAAGAGAGGAGGTTAAAAGAGGAGGGAGGCATTGGAGGCTGGGGGGGGAATGTAAAATGTGGAGAAAAGAAATTCAAAGAATCCTGCAGTTATTTCTCCGTGGTGGACCTTGTTACTAAAAAGATCACTGCTGTGATTGTCCTCCACAATATGACAAGGGCAGTTTTACCCTCCAGTGTACTGTATGTTGCCATGGCGTTACTGTAACAGCAGCAAGAGCACAAAGAGCGACCTGGCACACGGACCACAGATTAGTCCAGCAAATGAAACTTATGACCCTATGCAATACAAAACATTCATTACAATCATGCACGCGTGGCTTATTGTGCTGTTAGAAGCTACTGTAATGTTGCTTGAGCTATTACAGTATGTTAGCTCAATCTCTCCAATACAGCACAGTGGTTTTATTACACCTCTATAGAGCATCTTTTGTAAGATCAAGTTATGTAGCATTTTTTTATAAATGGTCAAGCCTTAATGGAAGATAACAACGGCAAAGTGACCATTTTTACTCCTCTATTTTTATTATGAACTGTAAATTAATATATTATGGACCACATCCCTATTTTTAGCAAGAAGAGGTAATTATATAACGATGAAAGGTTCATCTGAGTCACTTTTCCAAATGCTAACCAGTGTTACTTGGATTTTCGCAAAGGAGGCTAAATAACGTCCCAAATTTATGCTAAATTTTGGCGAGGAAAAACTGGCTTGGCCATTTTCAAAGGGGTCCCTTGACCTCTGACCTCAAGATATGTGATTGAAATCGGTTCTATGGGTACCCACAAGTCTACCCTTTACAGACATGCCCACTTTATGATAATCACATGCAGTTTGGGGCAAGTCATAGTCAAGTCAGCACACTGACACACTGACAGCTGTTGTTGCCTGTTGGGATTGAGTTTGCCATATTATGATTTGAGCATATTTCTTATACTAAATGCAGTACCTTTGAGGGTGTCTGGACAAAATTTGTCATTGTTTTGTGTTGTTAATTGATTTCCAATAATAAATATATACATATATTGGCATAAAGCAAGCATATTTTCCCATTTGTATTAAATACTTGACAAATCTCCCTTTAAGGTACAAGGAAATGTACCTCTACTTATAAATGAATGCCCCTAAAAACACACTCTGCTCATTTCCTTTGGACAGGCGAGACATCAAAGACAGTCACTTACCCCGTTTCTTTAGCAACATCTGTTCAGCTGTGAGTCGTAAAGTAACAGGAAATTATAGTAATTTATTATACTATTCATAGTAATTTCAAGGATAGTGAAGTACCATATAAATGCACCCATTTATAGTTCCCTCGCTGTTGTGAATTAAAGAACGCTGATATGAGGGAAACATCATCCCGTTATTAAAGCAGTTCTATAGAGAAGGTGTGACTGGAAACATTTTCATCTTCATCAGTGTAGAAGCCAGGATGAGATTCTGCTGGACCACAAGCAAATTCACTATTAGGGCTGTGTATCTCTCCTTGTGTGACAGATTCAATATGCATCTCAATACAGGCTCAATAATTCAGAGCACCTTTAATATATTTGAGGCAGTCAGTTTGATATGATTCAATTCAGCCCTGCGATGCAATTTGTTTCGGTTTACTTCAAATATTGTTTTGTCGCTATGTGAAGGATCTTTCAGAAAAAATCAATCTAAAACTCTTACCGAACACAGAAGCATTTGTTAGAGTGGACCCTGCGATTGGCTGTGATTCTCTCAAAAACTGGCATTAATCCTGGTGCATTGATTTTATGAAGCCTTTATAACACATCACATAACACAACCTTACTAATAGCATACAAAAAAAATCCAACAAAAAAGCAGCGAATCCAAAAAAGTACATAAACATAAATTTAAAAAATCTGACAACTAGGGATGCACCGATACCGATACCGGATCGGATATCGGGCCGATACTAACTCAAATAGCTGGATCGGATATCGGTGACAATGGGGCCGATCTATTCAATTCAATTCTATGTTATTACACCATACAGTATACATTATTTACTGTAATTTTAATTCCTGAAAGCAATGTTTAAGTCAAGTCTGATGTTGCCTTTCACATAAAAGAATGATCCCAGTCACTTCCACACAGTGAGGCATACAGATTATCAATTAAAGACTGGTATCGGATCGGTACTCGGTATCTGCCGATACCCAAAGCCCAGGTATCGCTATCGGAGCTGAAAAAGTCAGATTGGTGCATCCCTACTGACAACTCTCTTCACTAAAGTCTCTCAACTGAATTTTTCCATTGTTTTATCCACCAATGATGCTTTTTTATCAGTTTGGAGTTAATTTAACGGTAGATAATGCACAGGAAGATGCGCACACATAACATGGAAGCTAGCCCAAGGCTGAGTGAAAGTCACCAAAAGTCTCTGACTGACATCGTCCTGAACTGCACTTCGTTTTATATTAAAATCATCTGATGATCATCTGTCAAACTGTCTATCAACATGATAGAGTGTTCCACTGTGATAAAAAAATAAGATATACCTTGACAAAAGCGTTAATTATGTACATACTTCTACAAGAATACATACAAGTTGGCTCTTCATTCTTTCATTCACATTATGGTACTCAATTAAAGTATAAATACATAAATAATAATAATAAAAAAAACATTGAGAAATGGGGCACTTATATTCTACCTCACATCTGTCTCCAGAGGATTAAGAAATTGTCTCGCATCCCTTCCATAGACACCTGCTGCTGCCCTGCAGGGCTAATGTCACCTTCATCTGGTACATAATTGTGTGTGTTTCAGCAGCTGTCCCGTCACACTGACAAGCATCTTGTGACGCACACGTGCATGCATGCATATTCTCTCTCTGTGTCCCCCTTCTGTTCTTGTTACCCCTCAGGCTCTGTCCTATCCCAGTGTCATCGGTGGACTGTACCTGCAGCACGCCATTATACACCGATGGCATCGTCTACAAAAGTTGAAAGATTTGAATTATTCATTGTATAATTTGAATATTTCTTTTACACACATGATATCACTGTTTTAACATGGTGTATTATTCAGCTTGCTCGCAGCTCTTTTTTTGATAAGAATCGTGCTTCTCAGCAACGGCCGCCAAACAATATTAAGAATATTTTGTTTTCAAGATGACATATTAACACTGATCGTGTGATATCAGAGAGGGAGTGTTTTCCATTTCCAGTGTGTTTATCCAATCAGTGTCTTCCAGAGAATAATTCTAGCCTATCATGTTATTCTAACTATTAACTATAAGTTTAACCTGGACCTTCTTTTCTTACCACTGTGATGATTAGTTCTGTTTTACTTTACATCCGTTTAATTTGAAGGTGGAGCTGACCTGCAATACACGCTCAAGGCCAAAGCAAGGTGAAAGCTGAAAGCATATCCCTTCAGCAATCATAATTGAACCTGCTACATCCTATTTTCTAGTTAACATTCGATTGACAGCGGTCAATCTTGTGGCATGAGATATGTTATTTTAATTAGCATGAGGCAGACCAACATATGAGCTGTATCAGCATGGCTGTACCTGGAAAGCGATTACATTAGTCTGAACCCTATACGCCTTCCCTTCATCTGATTTTTCTTTTTTTTTACAAGAGAGTATGAACCTGGCCATGCAGCACTGTGATTATCAAATCAAATCCCAGTAAACTCCTCCCAGCCAGAACAAAATGTGACTTTAGACAAACACACCAGCCGAAAATCTGATGCAGATCTGTGAATCCGTGTCAACCCTTTTCATGGAATGATGACCCCGTGAAGACAGTTTCATGAAGAGGTCTAATCACCAACTAAATTGTGGTCCCTCAGTAATTTCAGTCATGCAATAAATCTTGTCATCCACCTTTCACTTGGCCTCTCCTGACTGGAATGGAAAGAAGGATCGTCCTCAGATTAGAGGCGACAGGTTTGCAACGCAGGTGATTAGATGATAAAGCGAGTTAATAAAGCTAAAATAATTGCAGTCCTGTTTTTTTTTTTTTTTTGGGTGATGCTATCAGATTAAAGTGATGAACGTGGCCACTGTTACGTTATCATAAAGATGTGTTGTGAAATTGACCAATGCAGAATCAGAATCTTTTCAGACACTGAAAATGAACCTATTGGAAATCATTTTAGGTTCATTTTCAGTGCAGCATTCCTCCGATCTGTCGGAGTTGCAACAGAGGGAAACAACTGAACATGGCATCACATGTTCTGCATATTGCCACTGCCTATTGGGAAAAGTCGTTTACATCTTCTCATGCACATAAACATTGGCCTGAGGGCAAAACCCTGCCGGGGTTACATCATCGGCAGTAAACAATTTTACCTCAATGATGTTGTTTTTCTACAGCCTTTGCACGATGCTGTCCATAAACATGATAATACTGTACACCCTATTGGGCATATATTCAATACTAGTTGTTTTGAAGTCTTTAAATCCATCAGTTCTGGGCCTCCACATCTCCTGAGTCAGATAGCACGTTGTTTTCCTGTTCAGTACTTTATTTTCCCCTTCTCTCTGCCACTCCACGAATGCCTTTGTATTTCTCCGTCTCATTCTTGTATCATGCGGCCCCGTTGCTCTCTACAAGAGTTCAGCGATGAGTACATTCCCTCCCGCTTCAAGGTTAGTTTGTAGGCCCTAAAAAGCAACAGGGGTTTTCCTGGCTCCATACAGTATTTACTATCATCTACTCCTTCCACAAACTCACTGCTCTTGTGGGATGATTCAGACTGTGGCAGCGTACGCAGCGGAAGGCCGTGAAATATTGTACACTGAGGCAACACCAATTTAATGTTGAGCATTACACAGTGTGTGGCGAGATTTTTGTTGTGCAAACCTGTAAAGTTTATGGCTGCACGCAGGTGGAGGATGCTGATTGCTTCATTTAAAGTCTTTTTTGTGATTTAAAGGTTCTGAACAACAACCAAGGTCTAAAACAAGGCTGCAGTGAAGAATAATAAAATAGCTGTAACTTCTGCCATCAAGAGAACAACCAACACCAGTGAAAAAACATTAAAAGACAACTCTTTTACAGCAAAATAAGAATAAGAAACTATTGCTTAAAGCCTCAGTGGGTAGAACTTGAGAAAATATTATTAAAAAACATATTTTTATGAAATGGTCACTATATCCTGACAGTAGTGCATGAGACAGGTAATCTGAAAAAAAAACTCATGTGCCTCTGTGTCCTCTAGTGCTCATAATGGCATCTGCAAGATTTCACAGACCGGAGGAAAACAACCAATCAGAGCCAAGCTGGAGCCGGCCGTCTCTGAGCAGCTGTCAATCACTCGCAAACTCCGATCAAACGGTCAAACTAGTCAGTGCTGATCAAATATGAATCAATATTCTGTTACTGTAATGCCTGTTTGTCGCCTCGAACATTTTCAGAAACATTTTGTAGTGTACTGTTTAGCTGTAAATTGAGAAAGTTTGCTCCGGCTGGTGTGCGGTGCTTGGTATTTCCTCAAGTGATCTCAACAATGGCTGCCGGGTCACAAAATATCTTATTTTACAGCTAAACAGTACACTACAAGATGTTTCTGAAAACATTTGAGGTGAGAAATAGACATTACAGTAACAGAATATTGATTCATATTTGATCAGCACTGCCTAGTTTGACCGTTTGTAAGGGGTTCGCGAGTGATTGACAGCTGCCTTCGCTGAATGAACAGCCAATAGGAACGCTCTCTTCATGAAATGACCTGTGATTGGCCGAAGCTTCCCGTCACGGGCTAGATTTTCTAAAGCCTAAAAACAGAGCCATGACGAAGTTTAGAAGTCTAGTTATCTATCAGAACACTTGAATTACAATATGCTGAAAGGTTTTTATGGATTTTTTGCCCAATGATGCCAAAAATATTCAGCCTGCCATCGCTTTGAATACGTACAGTACATAATATGAATACACTGCTGTTGCACATTAAAAAGTTTGACAATTTGAACTCGGGAACATTCACACAAGCTTATCTGTACAGTAAAACCAAGAAAAAGACTAATCAAATAACCCATTAATGACTTTGGTGATTGCATAACTTTTTAAACAGACTCAAAGAATGTTTTTTCACTGTTGTGTTTTGATCTTTATTTTACTGCCTGATTACATTAAAGATAAATGATCTATTCATAAATGTGTCATAATCATAGCAATATATCAGGTTGCATAATCATCCACCAAGACTGATGAAGATGAGATGCCGCTTGCATTTAAAGACTAAAAGTCTCTAAAATACAAGCCAAGGGTTTAAATACGGTCGGCTATATTTATGGTAATTCATTTTTACAGCATGTTTTGCACAGTGATAAAACATTTGATGTGCATAGGGGATGAAAATCCTGAAAAAGCTGTTGTGTACTTTTCACATTATCCAATTAGCTCCCTTTAGTCTGGTGAATCATAAGCCGATATCAGGTCTAATGTCAGCTGAAATATTTATATTTTGGATTAGTATTGTAAATTCTGTGATTTGTTTATCCTAAGGAATATTAAGGATGTTTTCCTCACGCGGCCGATGAGTGCGCGAGATTTATCTCTGGGTTTAATTTGAATGCTCGTCAATGACCTGGGTCAAGGTTGGAATTCAACTTGCTTCGTCTTTTTCTTGTATTTAATTAACATAAATAGCACAATGTGCTCAGTCATGCTGAAAACTCCCTAATCCCTGTATAAAACCGGTTTATGGGGCTTTGATTTTACATTTAATGTGGCTAATTCTGTGATCTCTTGATAAATAACATTTTCACTCTGTAGTCTCAACATTTTGCTTTCCACTCTCTCTTCCAACCATTCCCAGTTAGGGAGATGTGGCGTTGGTGTGTCCCACACACTGTAATTGGCAAATTAATTTGGGTCACCCATAGAAGAAGAAGCCCTGTCTCTATGGCAACAGTAGACATGTCTGTTATGCTTAGAGTCTGGGCCAAAGATATCTTAATGAGGTGACCGTTTTCAGAGACTCCACGAGTCAACTGAGCAACATCTACTCACAGGTATTTTTTATTTCTCAGTGCTGCAAACACGTCACGTGGGCTACTGGAGTCATGCAGACAACTCCTTATTGAAGCTGTAGCAAAACCGGCAAAACAAAAGCCTCGTGTGTAAAGCGAGGGTCAATAAAAAGCACTAAGTTTACCGTGGTATTGGATTTCTCATACACAGGAGGGTGTCAGCAGGGAGCTTTTAAAACAAAATGCCTAATGTCTGCAAGGGGCCGTTGTAAAGAAAGGTGAAGAACAAACTGTCAATCACCGGAGTCAAAGGGCTGACATTTTTGCAAACATACATTATGTGGGATTGTGCAGCCTGCATATGAGCAGTAAGTTGCACTGCTTATACCCTATTAGATGAGCAACCCCTGGCACAGAGTATTAAGTGGATATTAATTTTCCCAAGGGCGCCTATTAAAGACCTGAGCATTAATGATCCAATTCCCCATCTCATGATCCCCAAGGAAACTCTCCGCTGCTTTCTGACAGGATCCTCAGCTCCACACAAAGCACCTGCAACGACATTCACCTGCCTCAGTAGGCACTTACACTCAATAAAAAATCAATAGAGCATAGATTTTCCATGATAATAAAAACTAATGTGCATTAAAGGGAAAGCCTGCCGTGTGATTCTAAGAAGACAAGTGACATTTTTGCCTCGCAAGTAGTACCATGTATTGTTATATAAAATTTTAAGCAATTACACAGATTTGGAAACACCAAACAAGATAGTAAACATAATAAAACAGCATTTGCTGTGAGAGCAAAATACTCTGGTTTAGATCTTAAAATGTGCGCAGGAAGTATCCAACATCACTGTTAAAATGTCATAAAATATATTTGTGTTTTAAAGTGGTATAGACAGATTCCTACTTGCATTGTGTCACTATACTTTCCGGAGTTACATTTTCTGGCTGAAATTAGGAAAAATGTGCTGATGTCATATTTTAAAAATCATGAAGTTCAACAAGTAAAAATGTATTTCAACTGAAGTTAACTATTTTATCCAGTGGGCAACTCTGGGGTCTGAGAAGTGAAGCCAATGCTGAAGTGCCTTAAACTTGCATTATTTCTAATAGCCAGCAGGGGGCGACTCCTCTGGTTGCAAAAAGAAGTCTAATTGTATAGAAGTCTATGATAAAATGAGCCTACTTCTCACTTGATTTATTACCTCAGTAAACATTGTAAACATGAGTTTATATTTTAGTCTCAATCGCTAGTTTCAGGTCTTCTTCAATACAGCATGATGTTCATTTAGTAAATTATGGTCCCATTTAGAGTAAAAAAGACAATAAAGCAGGGTATGCCTTAGGGCGTTGCTATCTTGTGATTGACAGGTTGCTACCACGGCGTTGTCTGGTCTGGGTGTTGTCCGTGTTTTCATCCTACAATTTTACCCCTTTCACATTGTGTTTTCAGTTCATGGAAGTTTAACCTTTTTAACCTTTTTTGGTTGCGTAAAAATGTCTTATTCCACATTCCGTTGTACTTAGCTCCACCATCTCGTTTCACTTCTGGTTTCAAAAAAACAAGATGGGACGGCCAAAATGCCAAACTCAAGGCTCCAAAACGGCAGTCCACAAACCAATGGGCGACATCACAGTGACTACATCTACTTTTTATACAGTCTATGATTTTATCTAATTTTTCCCCCCCAGTGATTACACAGTAGCTGAAGTTGAGTGATTATAAAACTTCAATAACCTCATAGCTATATTCAAAAGGATCACAATGATTAATAGCCTGCTCTTAAACATACTCACATGCTCTCAACCTCCCTTGCGAGCTCTAATCTGCTTCTCAAATCAACAATGGTCTATTAACTGGGCCATAAGCGACTGAGTAAATCTAATAGAGCCAATATCAGCAATATTTCAAATATTGCCTATCTAACAGTCTTGTGTAAATCAGCTGTCATTCTCTGTGTGTCTGGCAACAGGCCGAGCTGATTGGGATGCAATTGACTGGGTGGATTGTCAGCACATGTGCAGCACTGGTGAGGCGTGGATAGTCTGAGAGTCATTAACACTCAACAAGCGCGGTGCAGCCCCAGGGCACCCTGCTCTCTGACAGTAATGCATTCTAATCTTGTCAGCCCATTGAGAGCTTCAGCTACATTACAGATAACAGGAGCAGAATCAAACGCCGCTGTCTGTCAACATCTCAGATCAATCAGGAGCTAAAAGTCTGTGGGGCGGCCACGCATGCACTCAGGCCAATCACCATAAATCCGAGTCGAAGAAGAATCTGACTCCGGTATCGCAGCACCAAAAAAAAAGAATCAGTGCTGTCTCCTGCTGGTCACAAACACAAGCGGTGTCCCAAAAGTTTAAATTAATGTCCTTCTTTTGCACAATCCACTCCCTCTCTCCGTGCAGAAGAGACCTGGTATATTTTATTCAGAGGAGAGTGTGTTAGTGAGGCTCCAGACGGTGGTGAGAGAAGGGGCACGGAGAGGAGCTGAGGAGGGTTTATTTTGAGGGTTTTGGCTGTGCATTATTCAGCAATCCGCATGGCAGAGAGTCAGACATGTCAGGCTCACCTTCTCCAGCATCATTCCTCCCTCTTTAATAAATAAAACGGCGTTCCAGTTGAGTTCTAATTAAACAGCGTGAGTTTTTGCTATTAGTAGGTAATGATTACTTCATTTAAAAAGGCAACGATCTCAATAAGCAGTAAAGGGCTATTGGATGTTTTCTCTTTTAGCCACAGAAGCATCTGATGCATCACTGCAGTATGTGGAGCAACTCCCCAAACACGTGAAATAAATGCTTTGTAAAAAAGAAAAAAATGAGAAGAACAAGTGAAATATTAGGCGTGAACTTCCTGTCTACTTCCACTGCATGATGTATATGTCAAGCGTTTCAGGTAAATCCGATCTTGTCTGTTTCCATCACTTTACATTTCCAGTCATCCTGTATACATAAAGTGATACTTCAGAACCATTAAGTGGATTCATTATTCATAAGGAGATTATTACTTTGCTAGTTCACTTCCCATAATTGTCCTGATATTTTTTTCCCGTGATCCATGGGTACAGGAAGTGCACAAGAGGGAGGATAAACATCATAAATAATCAAAAAGATGTCATCAACGCAGACATGGCTCGGAATACAAAGATGTCCCATGGCGGACAAAAGACCCTGCATGGCCACACAATACATAATGTATGCCATAATCATAAACACACAAATACACACACGCACACAGAAACACACACCAACTACTCGTCTTTTGAGCATGAGAGGATATAGGAAACAAATTCAGAGGCCGATCTGACATAATACAATTGAAAGAGAACATAAAACAGTAATGAGTCATGGCTCTTTATGCCCTTTCTTCTCTCTTAATACCTAAAATATACATGTGATTCATCAATGTAAACAGAAATTAATAGAAACATAGCGTACCTTAAATTAACCTCTTGAATAAGCAAAGCAATCCAACATGTTACGCTATGTTCAATTTGGTCTGGCAACAACAAGCGTGCATTCATTTGGGACAAAAGACTGACTGACTGACGGTTCTCTCCTCACTGAGATATCAACATAACACGATTGAATAAACACACCACTTACTGTGCTGTCTTTGTTTCAGATATATGCAGCTACACTATAGCTGCTATAGTATCATGTTGCTGCTTAAATCCTCAGTTCAACATCTAGTATTAAAGCAGCAATAGGTGAGATTGTAGCAAATATGATTAAAAAAGTTATCTTTATAAAACCGTCACTATATCCTGATAGCAGTACATGAAACAGGTAATCTGTCAATCACTCGCAAACTCCGATTAAACGGTTTAACCTAGGCAGCGCTGGTCAAATATGAATCAATATTCTGTTACTGTAATGCCTATTTATCGCCTCAAATGTTTTCAGAAACATCTTGTAGTGTACCGTTTAGCTATAAAATTAGATCGTTTGTTACCCGGCAGCCATGTTGAGATCTATCGAGGAAATACCAAGCACCGCCCACCAGCTGGAGTACAGCCAATAGGAACGCTCTCGCTCTGAAATGACCTGTGATTGTCCAAAGTCTCCCGTCACGGGCTAGATTTTTTAAAGCCTGAAAACAGAGCTATGAGGAGGTGCAGAATTCTAGTTTTCTCTCAGAACACTCTACGCCAACCATTTACGTAAGTTACTATGAGCAACCACGAACGACGTGTTAACTCCTGACTTTCAGCTGAAAGTCAGGAGTTAACACGGCCACTCGTTATGTGGAAACACCCGGTTGCTCGTCATAATGCTGTCCGAATTCTGTAGAATTTGAGTCCACTGTTGGAACGTCGATAACGACAACCGAGCATGCAACAACCAGATATTTTGACATTCTGCCTACTGAAGCTTTAAATGGGAACTCCAGACGTCTCTTTTACAATGGTGGGCTATGGAGAAAATGCTTTTTCGGTGGAAAAAGTGGAAAAAATTGGAAGCACGGCTGAGCAACGGCGCTGTATCCAGTCCATGATTCTGCCTAAATCGCTGACCAAGCTGTCAACGATCGGGTTGCATTGTGGGTAATGTAAGCTCCAGGTTTAAACAAGGAAAAGAATGTTTGGAATAAAAAGATATCTCTGCTTCTGCTGCATCAATTTTGAGTCTGACAATGTTATAGGAGTATAATGCTAAATTGGTGGAGAACTCTTTTAATAGTTATTATCAAAGTTCAGGAGTTTGTTGAGTCATATCTGACATCAAATGGTTTGCTGATTGGTCAGTTCATATCAGACCAGGCTGAACTGATTCTTGCAAAGTTTTTTCAGTTTCAGAGTTTCAGAGATGAAGTTTGGCTGTGCGAGACTATTTAAAGTTATGATATTACCAGGAAAAGCTCTTCATGGATAATGAAATGCAGATTCTGTCAACTCACAACATAACTAATAAGTAATGTGTTCACATATTGGTGGAATTTTTGTGTTAGCTGTTTCTACCCACAACATCAGTCTCACAGCCTGTTAATGGAGAACCACCACAGTAATATGATGTGTTTCTTGATCACATAAATAAAAACAAATTAAATCTTGTTTGCAGCTTTGGTGGAGACGTGTTCATTTTCACAAATGAAGATGCAGTTGTGTTGAATGTTAGATTAACATTCAGGTTTAGGCTGCCTTTTCCCAATCGTGTTTCATCACATTTATGTCGTGCTTAAGCTTTATAAAAAATAGGTCTAAAATAAAGATGGTAAGTGAGTCAAACTGAATTATATCTATTGGTATTGGTATCTATTTTTCAACACTGAAATGGAGTTAAATATAAATATAATGAAAAAAGCTTTTACCAGCTCCCATTTAGAAATATAGAAGAGGTAACATACACAAGCGCTATGAATATGTTTTGTGTGGAAAGAAGCATTATGCGAGCAAACCCAAAGGTAACAAAAGGGAATCAAAGTGTCTCTGTGGAGCGTGCGCCTCTGTCTCCCTGACTGTTTGTCCATTTAGAAATGTCACCGGCTACGGGACTCCCCAGGATTCTGCCTAAAAGCTTCACTACAATGGTCTTCCGCCTTTTACAGGCCGAGCTGGCAGATAGATAGTGCTCTGTTTTTGTGTACCTGTGGTCACCAAGAGAGTCTGAGAGCAGAGGTCTTTATCCTGGACTAAACCAAGGCGAGGATATTAGTTGGCGACCACCCTGGGGAAGGTTATGGTGCAGCGCAGATAAGAGCTTCTCACCGGAGCACAGGAGACGAAAAAGTCAAAACGGCACTCAGAAAAGTGGACATGACTCAGTCACTGATCTGAAGTGGATATTATTATACTAATCCTTTTTTTTATATTTCATACAAAATATCTAAAAAAACTCACTAGATTGTCTTGAAATGGAGTATCATCAAGGTTCACGGAGGATAATACCGAATTATTCTAGTTATCCTTCTCCGATTTAACCACCATCAGGTCCTAATTTCCGTCGAACCACCACACGGGTCACAATATTTAATGCTATGTCTGTTAAAAATTACAATCGGGATTTCCCTGAAAATTACAGTGGATGGTTATGGCTCCAGAGGAGGATTTTTAATGTTTTTGATGACCCTGTTAACTTTTACTCAGCAACACCAAAGGGCCAAAAGAAATATCCTCCCTGACATTCGCAGAGCACACTATGCTCAAAAGGGGAGAAAGCTGTTTGGTTCTAATAACCCCATTGAGGCTCTATGATTAAATAAATCAGGAGTATTATTAAATTGTATTTGTAATAGTATATTTTATTTGTATTTAATATATGTATTTATTTAATTATGATCATTCATTTTTATTAATTGTTGTATTATGTCATCATTTTTTATCTTACAACTTATCGTCATTAATCTAATCATTGTCTTTGTTATTAATTTATAAAAATAACATTTGTTATTTGTTGTTATTAATGTTATTCTATCTTAGTATTAGAATTTTATCTTAGAGTTGCTTTTATTGCTGAGTTGACCCGTTTCACTAATCCTATATATTTCATAGTACCGTTGACCCTGTGTTAACCTACATAATGACAAATAAAACTGAAACTGAACTAATATTTTACTTGTTGCAGCCAATGTGTATTTCTTCAGCCCAGTATTACTTCCATAGTGGACAATTCCTGTGTTCAATGAAGAAAGTATTGTGCCAAAAACAGTATGTGGTGAGACACTAACGGTGTATAGCCCATCTGACTTTCATGTAGAAAGCTGGAGTTCTTGTCACAGACCAGCAATTAACCTTTGCCTAATTTATTTAAACCAAGGTCTTTCCCCAACCTTAACCAAGTGTTTTAGTTGCCTAACCTGAACTACACCTTAAGTAGTATATTTGAAAGTACCACAATCTTTTATTTCCCTAACCTAAAAGTGAACCTGAATCTGCACTTCCCCTTGGCTTTGCTGAGCTTTATATCGAGTTTCACCTGCAGCAGGCAGCTGTTTTCACACAATAAATCAGTTATTGCAGATTTAAGGTGTTACTGTGGTTGCCATGTGCACATATTGTAGAAAACAAGAAAAACGTTGGTATTGGACGTCACCGAACATATGTCCTGTATCGACATTCTTGTCTGGCAATAAAAGTTAGAGATGCTTCATCGCACCTCCAAAACTAATCTACATCACTCAGTTCCTTCCCACTTCATTGTTACTGATGCTCATCACTTCCACACCTCCACACGACTGCGTAATGAGAAATTGCTTAAATCAAGCAGACACATAATTAATACCAGTTGGTGCTCCATATGCATACCTCCAGGAGGATGCTTGACGATGTTAAACCAAAGTCATAATTATGCCGTTATGTAGCTGTAACACTGATTTCTATATTCAATGTAGCCCTCAGGCCTGTGCTCTATGTAGATAGGAGAACTCCCATCTCAAGGTAAAAGCACAAACTTCACTGTATGTAGCTCATTAGATGACGTTCCTCAGGGGACCAGCTTGGGATGGGATCCACACCGGTGCCTTTGTTACCGCGGGGCAGGGGAGTCACCAGGGAGGAGGGAGACAACGGGGATCACAGGAAACAAACAGCGCAGCCAATCAGGACGCTCTCTGAATTACAGTACATACTCAACTTACATGGCTTAAACATTGTTTTTGTCTCTCTCCTAATGTATGTCATTAGTGGAGAAGTCAAAGGGGGGTAGAAGAGGGTTCAACGGAAAAACAGGATGTGTATTACTCACAAAACACACACTGTTCACCAATATAAAACAATGCAGCTATCCTTAAATTAAAATAACTTCTTACACCTTATTACAATCAAGTCTGGTATTGCAGGCAATAAAACATAATGCCATGTCCGTATTCATTATTGTCAGTACTTTAATACTAGCACATTGACTTAACTTGCAGATCAATCAACAGTCCGGGCTGCACATCATAAACCTTTGTCACAATAATGAATTAGAGCCATTTCTGACCCTTACATCTTTAATGGGCAATCGATCAAAGAGAACAGACAGTGTATATAAATGAAAATGTAAAGCACTGAATTAGAGAGTATCGAGAGCCTGCCCAGATAGTCCGAGCTGTAAATTATGGAGACAGGGTGCTTAGTGGCTCCCAGGGTCACCCTTTATTAAGGTTTGGTCCTCATAAATCTATTCCATATGGAGTGCTCATTGTCACCGCTCGCTAGTGGACGAGCAATTCACAAGGCCTTTGAAGGAAAAAAAAAACGCATGCAAAGCTCTAAAATAACAAGGAGGCAGAACTGTCAGGAGCATGGCTTAAAGAAGAAAAAAAATGAAGTAAAAGGAACACATCGGGAAATGTCAAAACTCCCCAGTGGGATCCAGCAACACTTCCAAAGAGATGTGGATCACAGCGTTCATGTCACACAGAGTCCTGCACTCACGGACATTGTGGGAAATCGGTTTAATGTCTCTTTAAACAGATAAAAATAGAATATATCGATTGATATCAGTGTCACGCTGCAAAAAAGGCCATGAGACGGCTTAATGTGCTGTAAAAAAAACGACAACACTGCAGAGTCAAATCAGAGGACCACTGGTTCATTTCACACTTGTTTGGAACATGATAAGAGCTTTATCATGAACACCAGCAATGTATGCAAGTGTATTGACGATGACAAAAAGCTAGTGTAGCACATATAAATAATTGCAAGCTGAATTGGTAAAAAAGAAAGGCAGTAGACTCTCACTGATTATTTTAAATGGCAAAACAACAAGAGTCCGATCTTACAATGACAGTTTAAACACCAGTGGGGGAAGAATATTTTTAGGTCCGCGGGGCCCGATTTATGAGCTGTGTCTGTTTTATTGCGGCTCTATCTGAGGATGCTGATGGTTGGTGTTGGAATTTATTGAGTCAGGATTGACCTCCTGATACTATGAGGAGGTTTTATGGTTCACCAACATGGGTCGCAGGTCATGAATTACTACCAAACAAGCCAGCGTAAATGACTTGCTATCCGTCTGGCGACACAGGGGAAAAAATTAAAAGATGTGTGTGTCACTTAAAGCCTGTTTTCAGAGAAGGTCTGTTTAACAGCCTTTTAAATACGCTTACGGTGCCCATACATAAGCTACCCTGATCAATATTTTTTTATTAACAACTGATCGATTCACCATATATAATGGGAAAGGGTCACTCTTAGTAATGAACTAACCAAGAATCATTACCTAACTCTGTAGTTCCCCTCAGCTCTACATAGCATTTTTGCATCTTTCAGCTCATTGTTTTGGTTTTATGTCCCGCAACTGTACTGTTTTTGGATTACCCTCATTAGCTGTGTTTTCATTCACATATTTTGATTTGCATTTTTGAAGTAATGCATAGAAAAGCTGTATGGAAAAAGCAAAATTCTATAAATATTTGACACACACTGCATGTTTTTCTCCTAGATCGGTCAGATGGCCAAGTCGACTTGTTATGTTTCCAGTTCGCAACCTCGTCTTTTACTGTGTTTACTGACTGATTGCGTAGCCTATAGTGCCAACTTCTGACCAAACTACACTATAGCCGAGTTTATTCACTCCAAAGCAGTTGATGGAAACGTGCCTTATTTGCATCTTTTTTTGCAACATTTCAAAGGTTCACTTGACAATTGAATGGAAACTTGGAAATTTCTCTCATCAACTCAGTAACAGCAGGCAGCGGTTTCAGAGAAAAACTAAACCCATTGTACTCTACCTGCCCAGAAGCAAACAGCAAGTTAACTACTTCCTGATGAACATAGTGGAGCATTTAGCAGCTAAAGTGCCAGATATTTCCCTCAGGAGTTGGTGCAGTGAAACACTATTCCAGAAACACAACTCCAAACTAGAAGTGCATTCGGAGAATGCAGAACTCCGCCAAGGCAGGTTTCATGTACGTCGCTGGAAAAAATCGAATGGATTGTTCATTTCCGCCACACCCCACCCCTCCAAAAAATTCCATTCAAATCCATCG
The DNA here is from genome assembly GCA_916700815.1 of Helicolenus hilgendorfi. Taxonomy (NCBI): domain Eukaryota; kingdom Metazoa; phylum Chordata; class Actinopteri; order Perciformes; family Sebastidae; genus Helicolenus; species Helicolenus hilgendorfi. The sequence goes on along the minus strand of CAKALG010000016.1, from coordinate 2,917 downwards.
CGGACTTTTGGAGTTATCCTCTAAATGGACAAACAAACCAACAAACCAACCAACAAACCAACCAACCAACAAACCAACCAACAAACCAACAAACCAACAAACCAACGCTGGTGAAAACATAACCTTCTTCCTATTCCTTTGGCCGTGGCGGAGGTAATAAATGTAAATATTTTATTTTCCCATTCTTTTATAGGACTTTCTAAAAACCTATCGTATCACCAGGGCTGGCTTAAGGCTTAGGCCACATAGGTGGTTGCTTAGGGCGGCATCCTCATTTTCTGCATTAAGGTAACGAACGAACAAAAACATAAATAAGCAAAGAAACACACTTGTAACTCTCTTTCTCACACGTTTTCTTCCACCTGGTCGCACTTATTTGTTAATAAAAGTGTAAATTGTAGTGAAATTACAATTTTTTATTAATAAAATTAAATAGTTAGTTATTTATGAAAATTAACAATCTTATTTTTTGTCTTAAATTCATTGTGATGTCTAATGTGATGGTGGGGGAAGGGGGGCTCCAAATCAAAATTTCACCAAAAGGCACCAAAAGGGCTATAGACGGCCCTGCGTGTCACAGCAGTAAACTACACCTCCCACGAGCACCGTCAAAACTGTATCTGAGCTGTAGTTGTTCATCAAAATTGTTTTTGTCATGCAGAACATCTAAAACGTTACTGTCCACTACATCCCCATTTAGATTCAAAATATGAACAGAAACTTCCTGTATCATGTTTCAGCCTTTCAGAAAGTGTAATGAAAAAGCCCTCTATTAGAAAAAAATATACTGAAGCTAGTGGAACAGCAGCTAGCTTGAAAAGGGTGAGGGACTTAGCGCTCTATATAGCCAAAGGATTAGGGAAGATTAATAAAAGGTTTGGGCCCTAACATCCTTGTCTCTAATCATAAAATGTGTAAAATCCGTCCAACAGTCTGCTCTGATTCTACCAGTCTAAACAGGTATTTCTGTCCATTTCCAGCAAAATATTCAAGGCCCATTGAGTGTATCCACTACCACTATTCCCTGCACCTCAATACCAGCCTATACTCTATTAATTCTCACATTGGCAAGACTTTATTATCACGGCTTCCTACAGGGAACATCAAGGTCTAAAGTAGTGCCAGACACTGTGACAAACAAAATGCTGTAAATATGATACTGACTTGAAGTAGCAATATGTGTATCCATATGTCAGCACAGCCCAGATCCAGGCAACATGTCATGCTATTTTAGTTTTTATTTATTGTAATCTATAGTATGAAGCATTTTGATCTACGCCAATGGTATGACATTCAATGCATTACTTGAAGTCTAGCAGGCATTATCAGCCCTCACACCACACTCCTACATGGCAGTCACAGAGTGATACGTGTTTGCATTTCAAGCAATCCAATCTCTATTATCTCTCACTCCTCTCTACAGTCCCTACATCCTGCACATAGAAGGTCTGTCACTCCCATGTGCAAGCGGCGTGATTTATTTATACAAGTGTCTCTCTGGAGAATGAGCTGTTACTCTCTTCCTCCATCAGTAAATGCAATCTCGCCACAATATGGCCGCGGCAATTTGTCTTTATTTAAGTCCCCATTTGCCTTCTCAGCCATTTCTGCGTGGGTCATTCTCCTGCAGACTGCCAAAAGTGGCCTTTAGCTTCCTCAGTACCTCATTTGTCACGTTTCACGCTTAAAGCAATATTTCAGTTTGGTAAAATATGTATATTGTTACGCTCATGCCTCACTAGGGCTTCATGAGAACTGATATTTTATGATACCAGCAGACATAGTTTTTTTTTCTGTACACAGAAATATATACTACATATTACAGAGATTGTTTACCTACACTTATAATGCATTATTGTCTTGATGACATTTTCAAATTAAAAGCAGCTAAATCACATTACCAGTGGCTGACTTTTGGGGTATTTGCGGTGTTAAAGGGGAACTACATCCATTTTCAAAGTTCATACATTTTATTCCTATGTTCTAAGATAGTCCAAATAATATTACTAAACGTGAACAACTCTACCCCAAATCCAAAAACTAGAGTGGTAAAACTCAAACTTGTGATGTCATAGCGTATAAAGTGTGGAATCGCTCAATAAACAACAATGAATTGGGATATGTTCTAGATCAGAATCAGAATCAGAATTCAGAATCAGAATCAGAATCATGTCACTGAGAGCACCCATGAGAATGTGTATGAATGCATTGTCTGTCTCACTACTGACAATACTTCATAGAATAAAGCTTATTTGGGTATATATATATAATATTCTGTGGGTCCACAAAATCAGTCTCCCATTCATTTGTCTATTGAGCAGCTCCAGACTTTATACCCTGTGGCATCACACGTTTGAGTTTTATCACTCTAGTTTTTGGATTTGGGAGAGAGTTGTTCATGTTTAGTAATATTTTTTGGACTCTCTTAGACCATAGGAATAACATGCATTTTTTAAAATGGGTGTAGTTCCCCTTTAAGAATGCTAAAAGCAAAATACTCAAATATGGCTAAGATGACATAATACCCAGAATAAAATTATTTATATTGTGCTTTTCCTTCATGTGGTTAATATAACATACTTAAGGATCTTAAAATATAAGAATACATTTTTAAATATTTTTGTTTAATCTAAAATCAATTATCAAAATACAATCCAAATGGCTATTTTTTTTCTCTAGTAAGTCAAAGGAAATTACTTTTACAGGCATTAAGGGAAGTTGCTTCCTCTGCTCATATGCTGACGATGTGCTTAGCGCTCTAATATGAATTCACTTGAGTAGCCGCTGCAGCCTGTGTAGGTGTGGCTCTGTTCCTACTGTGGTCTGACCCAGCAGCGAAGACTGGGCTTCTGACTTGAGGCGCTACATCTCAGGACTAATTACAGCAAGCGTTGCCAAGCAACTGCAGCAATCGGGG
>CAKALG010000015.1:0-25465 GCA_916700815.1 Helicolenus hilgendorfi | reverse complement strand
AGCTAGGTATTAATTAAGTTATTACTAAAACCAATAATAATCGAATGCAGAGGCAATTATGTAATATGATAAAGAGTAGATATATTTATATGGTCTAAAGGTTACAACCGGCCCTTTGAGGGCAACCATAACGCAGATGTGGCCCGGGATGAAATTGAGTTTGACACCCCTGCCTTAGGGGGTATTGAAGTGAACACTGGGAGGAAGTGGAGGGCAAATGAGCCAACAGCCACAACCAACTCCACCAGGGGTGCTCTTAGCTGTCGCATCTTTTGTTTAAGCTACATGTGGCAATTGCGTCATGACTGAACACCCCCATTTGCAACCAAATGGATTAGTCCCGCCCCGGTTGTTATTTACCCTGCTACATGAGGAAACCGGAGAGCCCGGATAAAACTCACATTACACGGGGACAACATGCAAATTCCTCACAGACCTGCCCAAGCCAGGTTCAAACTCAGAACCTTATTGCTGTCATTAAACTATATTCAGGCATAGTAATATTTTATTATTATTACTTTCATCATTTGCACTACGACAGATCTTGTTTGCCAACTAAAAGTAGCTTTGTCTGTAGCTTGTTATGTAAGCACAGTAAATGGTCAAACACACCTTTGTGCAGACTCTGTATTACTGATTGGTGAAGTTGTTTCACACGGGCGAAAGAAAATCAGCACAACAGCTCTGACCTTCTTCCTGCTCCTGGTTTAACTCTCTTTAACAATGTGGCTTTATAATTTTTTGCTAGGTTTTGACCTCAAAGGGCTATTCCTTTTTATTTTTATTTTTATCATAATAGCAGATTTCCTCAAAAACAGGAATCCTGCAAATTACCCTCCAGGACCGTTGGCTCTTCCCATTGTGGGGAATTTCTTCAGTGTGGACAGTAAACATCCACACATTTATTTCACCAAGGTAAAGTTTAATGCTTGCATATTTTAATTTTCAAGTGTGTTTTTTACTGAGACAGTCTAATGCATATAAACTTGATTAGTTTGATTAATTTAATTGAATTTAAAGTCAGTTTAAGATCTTTCACAAACACTATTGTGCAATTCCTATCAGGATAGTGGCGTATGTGGACAATAATAACATGTATAACTTATATATAACTGGAAGCCCAATTATTTTTATTAATTCACCAAGAAAATGTAATTTTAAATAGTTCACACTCTTCAGGAAATTAGTATTTGGGTTTAAATTACAATTTTTTTATATAGAAACCAATGGCAGGTACTGAAATCTTGTGGTCAAATTGTAAATATAAAGGAAAATACTGATCTTGGTACACCTGGTAGCCCATTCATTCCTCATTGTGCATTGGTAGGTTTTGCTTTTAAACTATTTGAAAATGTGCAGTAGAGTATTGTGGTTCAACAGTGTTGTTCTTTGATTTATTGTCCACAGCTGGCTGACATCTATGGAAATGTGTTCAGCGTCCGCCTCGGCAGAGAAAAGATGGTGTTTGTGTCTGGGTATAAGATGGTGAAGGAAGCCATAATGACACAAGCCAACAACTTTGTGGACCGACCATACAGTGCAATCGCCGACAGGTTTTACTCAGGAGACACAGGTGCACAAATCTTTCTCTCTCTCTTGTCTCATGATGTGCAGGAATTAGTTCCCCTGAGACATTAACCCTATTTCCTCCACATGCTTGTGTCTAGGTGGTTTGTTCACAAGCAATGGTGAAACATGGAAGAGACAGCGACGCTTTGCTTTGTCTACCTTACGTACCTTCGGCCTGGGCAAAAGCACCATGGAGCAGAGCATCTGCGAGGAGATCCGACACCTGCAGGAGGAGATAGAGAAGGAGAAAGGTGGTTCACAAAATAAGCTCATAATCAGCAGCTTTTCAGGAGTATAGCATTGTCTAAACAGTGGACCCCTCTCCTCCAGGTGAACCTTTAAACCCAGCAGGCCTCTTAAACAATGCTGTGTCCAACATCATTTCCCAGCTTGTGATGGGGAAGCGGTTTGACTACGGCGACCACAACTTTCAGACCATGCTGAAGCATCTGTCTGAAGCTATTCGGCTGGAGGGCACTGTATGGGGTCTGGTAAGTTAGTAATATCCATTTGGTTCTTTCGTTTAGTACTTCAGATATGTTTGCATATATATCTGCTCTCAGATTTCTCCTCTGCTCTTGGATTTTTTGTGCAATAACCCTTTCAAATTTCCCCAACCAATACAATGCCAGGTGTAGTGTAATGATCCCTGCCTTGGGGTGTGTTCGCCTTACTAGAGCATCCGTGACGAGAGGTTACACTTTTAACCGGGTTCATCCACTTTCGTACTTCTCTTCCTTTCTTTAAAACACTAGGTTTCCCCTGACGTTGTTCAAATTCCTGTTTTGTAAGACAGGCTTCACTAGATATAACTTTGTGTTTTTGTGCTTCCGTGGAGTTTGTGATGGAGTATGACTTGTGGTGGGAACTTGTCATTTGTTGATGTTAGCTGACTCCATTTCTAACCGAACATAGCTACGATTGCACACTGTTAGCCCTGTAGCAGAGCTGAACTCGCAACTGCACATGACATCACATCCATTGGATTTTGGGAATTGGGGGAGTTACTCCTCCTTAGCCGACTGAGAAGCCCAAGTCTGTGGTCAAGTTTGATGTAAAAAATGTAAAAGGTGATGAAAGGTGATCTTCTGTTTTCTTCTGAGTAGCTGTATGAGGCGTTCCCCGGAGTTATGAAGCACTTGCCAGGTCCCCACAACAAAATGTTCAGCCACTACAACGACATCCTAGACTTCATTAGTCAGGAGGTAAAGAGCCACAAGACGGACCTGGACCACAACGATCCCCGGGACTACATTGATGCTTTCATCATTGAAATGGAGAATGTAAGTGAACAATTGCACTGTACAACATTGTGTAGCCCTTCCTGTCAATCTACCTGACACTCACTACTGTATCTTCTCTGCATTTCTGAATAGAACAAACAGTCTGATCTGGGCTTCAATGAGACCAATTTGGCTCTGTGCTCTCTGGATCTGTTCCTGGCTGGAACGGAGACAACGTCGACCACTTTGCTGTGGGCTTTGGTTTACCTCATCAAAAACTCTGATATCCAGGGTAAGTGACATGCTTAGCCCTACACTGAGCTAACTGTGAAACAGCAAGGAAACAAGACTTGAAATTTCTCACAATGACGATGCTAACATGCTGATGTTTAACATCTTAGTAACAAAAATAACCATACTGAGGCATTCACATTTCACTCATATCAAGGTTTTCTCACCCTGTTGCTACAAGCTTAATTCCTTGAATTCTGTTGTTTTTCTAGACAAGGTCCAGGCAGATAGACCGAGTGATCGGACAGACCCGACAGCCCAGTATGGCTGACAGACCCAACCTGCCCTACACTGATGCCGTCATCCACGAGATCCAGAGGATGGGAAACATTGTTCCCTTAAATGGTTTCAGAATTGCCGCCAACGATACAACACTGGGCGGTTACTTCATACCCAAGGTGCATTTAGCACACAGTTAATTTAAGTCTTAACAACATTATCTCTAAAATGTGAGAGTTGTATCGGAATTGCAGAAAAAGTTATGTATAGTCTCACATATCCAGACTCATCTCCACAATGCTGAGCCAGCGGTAGAGAAAGGTCTGGCTCCACACATTATCATTTTGGTACAGGAGGAAAAACGCTCTGGCTTGTTTGTATTTTTTTTAAACCAATCACAATCCGCTGGGTCAGACTATTTTATGGATCTTGTTTTTTAGGGTACATCCTTAATGCCCAACTTAACCTCTGTGCTGTTCGACAAGACTGAATGGGAGACTCCAGACACCTTCAACCCTGGACACTTCCTAGATGCTGAGGGAAAGTTTGTGAAGAGAGAAGCTTTCCTGCCTTTCTCTGCAGGTAAACCACATTCACCACAATCTTAAACATAATCTGAACCAGAATATATGTTTTATCCTGAGCTCTTATCCCTTCATTTGTGTATGTGGACTCTTCAGGGAAACGGGTGTGTCTTGGAGAAGGCCTCGCCAAGATGGAGCTGTTCCTGTTTTTAGTCGGTCTGCTACAGAAGTTTGCCTTTTCTGTTCCTGATGGAGTAGAGTTGAGTACAGAAGGTGTTACTGGAGCTACACGTGTACCGCACCCCTTCAAGGTTTACGCCAAGGCTCGCTGAATTATACAACATCTCAATGAATCATTTTCATCTAAACAATATGTAACAAACAAGGCTAAGCAAAACACTTCATGAGAGAAAGCTGTAGTTTTCAATCTCAACCTTTCACTGTTGTATCATTGCATCATGTACTGTGGGCCTGTTTATGCTCTCTGTCTGTGCTCTGCATTTACGTAATTAATGGCACTGTTTATCAGACACTTCCATTTGTCCTCGTAAAATATTGATGAAATGTATAAATATTTAATAAACATATAATCGTTAAAATTACAATCAAGCCTGTACAAACCATTTCAACACTTCTGTTCATGACTACTACATTATGTTTTATAATTATAAGACTTTGGTAAAAACATAACATACATTCATTGCTGGTGACTTACAAGCCATTGGAAGTGACTAGCAAATCATTTGAAAATTATTGTTTGTTTTTTTGTAAATTTATTAAAAAATGTTTATTATTATTATTATTATTGGTATTATTGTATCCGTTAAACTGTTAATAATTAGCCTTTGACACACAAACACTTCCAACCCACTATGTGAAGAATTTAGTGATAGTATCAGGAATGACAGTAGACAGCAATGCATGTCGTATAGCATAACATACGTAACGTTACACATAGATTGCACCAACTTTCACCATTGTCTAATTTTCTACTAACAACCATAAATATATGTTGTCTACAAGAGGTGCCCCTGACTCTTGCAGCAACTGTGGAGAACCACCAACGCCATCTGGAGGATAGGCGAGGTGGCCCAGCAGTGGAGATTCACAGAGGGGGTCTGGATTCCAAATCAGGAGACCTCAAGTATCGAACAGTACAGGGCGATTTCACTCCTCAGTGTCAAGAGTAAAAAATTCCTCAGTAACATTGCCTGACGCATGACAGAGTTAGCTAAGTCAGAGCTGCCAGGTAAATTCAAAGCCTACCAGAATGGCATCCTGCCACGACTCCTTTTGCAGCTGCTGGTCTATGAGGTTCCACTGAAGAACCATCGAGGGCTTCGAAGGAAAGTTAAGCCACTTCCTGCTCAGGTGGCTAGGCCCACCACGAGCAGCAGCAGCATCGCCTAGTGTGGGAGCCAGAACAAGCAGCAGCTCCCCTTCAGTAGCCTGAAATAGGAGTTCATGGTAATCGGGGCAAGGGAAGTGTAGATGTACACAGACTCCAACAACATCAAAGTCTCCTCAAGGGGTATTGAAGTGAGGACTGGGAGGAAGTGGAGGGCACATGAGGCCACAGCCGCAACCAACTCCACCAGGGGTGCTCCTTGCTGCAACATGGGACTGGCAGCTGAAGGTCGACCTTGGGAGACAACTTAGATTCCAAGATATCATTGCAGAGCCAAACTTAGGCCAGACATGGTCCTGTTGTCGGAAACAACAAGAAAAGTGGTCCTACTGAAATTGACTGCTCCTTTGGAATACCAGATGGAGGAGGCTTTCAAGAGGAAGAGGGCCAAGTATGTAGGGCTGGTAAGCAAATGCCAAAGCAGGTGGTGAAGATTTGCTACATATAGTAGGCCTACTAAAGTTTTTCAGCTTAGCATGATGCATCTGTTGGAGATTGTAAGAGCTAGTCCAAATATAATAAATTGGGTTTGTAGTTCATGAAGTTTGCTAATTACTTGATAGTGTTTGAACTAGGACTGCTGTCACACAGCTTGTTCAAGCTACCTGTAGCAATTGCGTCATGACTGAGCGCCTCCATTTGCAACCAAATCGATTTGTCCCGCCCCGGTTGTTAATGACCCTGCTGCATGCCGTTCACATTAAAATCGACCCTGGTCCGACCCACCTCTCGACCTGGGTCTTGAAGCCGAGTTCGTCAACGCGGGTTAACCCTTTCAGACACACAATCAACACTGGTTCAACCCTGGTTGAGCCCTCTGTGTGAAAAGGGTATTTTATTCCCACTGCACTTTGTATTGTTGGCTGGACTCTATTTATACTATGAACATCCAATCTCAGTCTAAGTTACTGAAAAACAGTCAAGGTTCTGCACTTGTGTGTTATCCTATTTCTGAGCTGAGATTGATGATCATCATTTATTGCCATTAGATTACTATGTTAAGGCAAAATAATACTTCATTATTATTACTTTAGGTTTCATCATTTGTACAAGGACAGAGATCTTGTTTACCAAGGGGAAAGCAGGTGTGTCTGTATCTGGTTATGCAAGTCCACTGTCGGAAGGACTTTGTGCAAAGTCCGAATTCCTAGTTTGTGTGTTAGGTCATCTGTCCTATAATGTTAGTAAGGTTTTATTACAGTATGAAGTCTCAGATCTTCCTCCTGCTGTTGGTTTAACTGTCTTTAACAATGTGGCTTTATAATTTTTTGCTGGGTTTTGACCTTAAGGGGCTATTCCTCTTTATTTTCATTTTTATCATAATAGCAGATTTCCTCAAAAACAGGAATCCACCAAATTATCCTCCTGGACCATTGGCTCTTCCCATTGTGGGGAATTTCTTCAGTGTGGACAGTAAACATCCACACATTTATTTCACCAAGGTAAAGTTTAAAGGCATGCATATTTTCATTTTTACGTGTGAATTTTATTGAGACATTCTAATACATTTAAACTTGATTTGTTTGATTGATTTAATTGAATTTAAAGTCGGTTCAATATCTTTCACAAACACTATTGTGCAGTTGCTATCAGGATAGTGGGGTATGTGGATAATAACGACATGTATAACTTGCTAATGTACTAAAGAAAATGAAAGCCTTTTCAATTGTTTTTATCAATTCACCTAGCGAATTTAACTTTAAATTGCTCACACTGTTCAGGAAATTAGTATTTGTGTTTATATTACTAATCTTACATAGAAACTAATGGCAGATGCTGACATCTGGTGGTAAAATTGTAAATATAAATGGAAATACTGATCTTGGTACAGCTGGTAGCCCACTTGTTCCTCATCGTGCAGGTTTTGCTTTTAAACAATTTGAAAAGTTTACATGATGCAGTAGAGTGTTCTGGTTCACCAGCGTTTATTTCTTGATTTATTGTCCACAGCTGGCTGACGTCTATGGGAATGTGTTCAGCGTCCGCCTCGGCAGTGACAAGATGGTGTCTGTGTCTGGGTACAAGATGGTGAAGGAAGCCATAGTGACACAAGCCAACAACTTTGTGGATCGACCACACAGTGCAATTCAGTACAGGAATTACTCAGGAGACGCAGGTGCACAAATCTTTCTCTTTTTCTTGTCTCATGCTGTGCAGGAATTAGTTCCCCTGAGACATTAACCCTATTTAATCCACATGCTTGTGTCTAGCTGGTCTGTTCACAAGCAATGGTGAAACATGGAAGAGACAGCGACGCTTTGCTTTGTCTACCTTACGTACCTTCGGCCTGGGCAAAAGCACCTTGGAGCAGAGCATCTGTGAGGAGATCCGACATCTGCAGGAGGAAATAGAGAAGGAGAAAGGTGGTTCACAAAATAAGCTCATAGTCAGCAGCTCTTCAGGAGTATAGCATTGTCTAAACAGTGCACTCCTCTCCTCCAGGTGAACCTTTCAACCCAGCAAGTCTCTTCAACAATGCTGTGTCCAACATCATTTGCCAGCTGGTGATGGGGAAGCGGTTTGACTACAACGACCACAACTTCAAGATCATGCTGGAGCATCTGTCTGAACTTTTTCGACTGCAGGGCTCTATTTGGGGTCTGGTAAGTTAGTAATATTCATTTAGTTCAATCATTGGCAGAGAGACAGCATTTTCATGGCATTCTGGGAGTCAATCCTTCTTAACCAACTGAGAGGCCCAAGTCTGTTGTCAAAGTTGATAACAAAAGGTGTAGGGTGATGTGAATGAAAGTTTCTCTCATCTACTGTTTTCTTCTGAGTAGCTGTATGAGTCATTCCCCGGATTGATGAGGCACTTACCAGGTCCCCACAACCAAATATTCAGTCAATTCAAGGCCATCCTAAACTTCATCAGTCAAGAGGTAAAAAGCCACAAGAAGGACCTGGATCACAGCAATCCAAAGGACTACATTGACGCTTTCATCATTGAAATGGAGAATGTAAGTGAACAACTGCACTGTACAACATTGTGTAGCCCTTCCTGTCAATCTACCAGCCACTCACTATTGTATCTTCTCTGCATTTCTGAATAGCTCAACGAGTCTGATCTGGGCTTCAATGAGGCCAATGTGGCTCTGTGCTCTCTGGATCTGTTCCTGGCTGGAACGGAGACAACGTCGACCACTTTGCTGTGGGCTTTGGTTTACTTAATCAAAAACCCTGATATCCAGGGTAAGTGACATGCTTGGACCTAAAAGCCAAAAAGGTACATTAGGATTAATTCTTTCAATTTTCTTGTTTTTCTAGACAAGGTCAAAGCAGAGATAGACCGAGTGATCGGACAGACCCGACAGCCCAGTATGGCTGACAGACCCAACCTGCCCTACACTGATGCTGTCATCCACGAGACCCAGAGAATGGGAAACATTGTTCCTCTGAATGGACTCAGAATGGCCGCCAACGATACAACACTGGGAAGTTACTTCATACCCAAGGTGCATTTAGCACACAGTCTTTTAAGTCTTAACAGGATCATCTCTAAAATGCCAGTGTTGCTGCAGAATTGCTTGGTGTTATTTTATGGATCTTGTTTTTTAGGGTACATCCTTGATGCCCATGCTAACCTCTGTGCTGTTCGACAAGACTGAATGGAAGACTCCAGACACCTTCAACCCTGAACACTTCCTAGATGCCGAGGGAAAATTTGTGAAGAGAGAAGCTTTCCTGCCTTTCTCTGCAGGTAAATCACATTCACCCCAATCTTAAACATAATCTGAACCAGAATATACATTTTATCCTGAGTTCTTACCCCTTCATGTGTGTATGTTTTTGCGGACTCTTCAGGGAAACGTGTGTGTCTCGGAGAAGGCCTCGCCAAGATGGAGCTGTTCCTGTTTTTGGTCAGTTTACTACAGAAGTTCTCTTTCTCCGTTCCTGATGGAGTAGAGTTGAGTGCTGAAGGAGTTACTGGAGGTTTACGTGTACCGCAACCTTTCAAGATTTACGCCAAGGCTCGCTGAATTATACAACATCTTATTGAACCATTTTTCATCTAAACAATGTGTAACAGACAAGACTAAGCAAATGCTTTAGGAGAGAAAGCTGTATTTACTTTTCGATCTCAACCTTCTGTTGTATCATTGCCTCATGTACTGAGGGACTGTTTATACTATCTGCCTGTACATTTAATTTCATGTGACAAAGCTGTTTTTACATACAAATATTCTTGTATTAATGGCAGTGTGTATAAGACATTTCCCTTTGTCCTTGTTGTTAATGACAAAATGTATAAATATTTCATAAACTTGGGTTCTTTAAACACTCTTTACAATCAAGCTGTATTGTAAAGAGTAAGTTTCTCTTAACCGCTGTAGTTTTCGTACACTAATGATAATCAGTTATGTCATGTATGAGCCATTACTTAACAATGAACTGAAGTCGTTAAACTATTCAAATACATTGTTAATGACTAATAAATGACTTGATGATTTGTTTCACAAACCTGGTTGAAGTCTTCAGTAAAAATACAACATAACATAATTGTGGCTAGTGACTCATTTACAAGCCATTGGAAGTAACTAACAAATCATTTTAAAATTATTTACAGTTTGCTATATAGTTTACTGTGCCGCCATTTACGTCTCCCCAGAATGTCCCTTTGGCCATAAACTGCTAGAGGGATAGAGGCATCCTGCCGTCCCATGAGTAAAAGATTTGAAATGATGGCATCCATTGCAATGTAAGACGATAGTACATAGCCGTAGGGCTTCCAGACCACCTGGAGAGCAGTTTTCACAGATCAAATCTGTAGGGGATTGAAATGGAAAGTTATGCTCTATTCACTCAGATTTTCTTGCAAAGATGATTCCAGGGCCAAAAATGCCTCCTGTAGTTCCCTGTTTCCACATCTAAAGTTTGTGCCCTGATCACATATCAGTTAAGATGGCTTTCCTCGCCTTGAGATGAAGAGACATAGGGCCATATGGAATGAGTCTATGTCCATGCTAGCTAGCAGGTCCAAGTAGACAAGTGGTATTAAGGCATTTGAAAATAATGCCCCAGCGTTTTTCATGTTATCTGCTGATTTTGAGGGTAAATGGCTCAAAATGGTCAACAAACAGGGGTGGTGCAGGTGGAGTCTGGCGGCTGAAAGGTCTTTTTAGAGGTGACAGGATTACCATGCCACTTTCTGCATTCCAGACACTGACATTGATATTTCCTAACAGCTTGTCTGCCCTTCAGGATCGAGTATATTCTTCAATGCTCAGCAAAAACACCCTCCTGAATGCGGCTTTGTAAACACTCTAGTCTTTTGTCCCTGCAGAGCTGGCAGCTTGGCGCTAACTTGCTTTGTTCCTGTTGCTTATGAAGTTAGCTGGCAGATGTCGTAGTCCCTGTCACTAAACTTGTTTACTCTGGGTTAGCAGCGCAAACTCATCTAAGCAGGTATCTTAAAAAGGCAGGCACTTGCGTCTTCTGCCTTAAAGAAGTTCTTGTAGGCTATAGCTGTTGAGCAGGCCATAGCTTAGAGCTCAGGAGTTGAGGAGAGCAGCTTCTCCTGCCTTCCGTGGTAGAGATTGACAAGAAAGGAAAGAGAAAGAGACAAAGGGAACTCTGGTTTGGCCCTGGATGCATTTTCACAGGTAGGTGTGAATGGGTCATGCGTTAAAGTAGCAATAGTTACTGTGAGTCCACGAGTGAGACACACATGTCCACAAAACAAAACAACCACCAACAGTCCGTAGTCAGTTCAGTGAGGATCGACCCGATCTTGCCTGTACGACCAGGTGAAAGTGGTTCATTCAATTACTGCCATTGCTAGGTATGATGTGTAATAGTCCAATTCCCGGCAGAAACATGGAGTTTTAAATACCCAGCACTAATGAAACGCCTGCTGGGGTTTCCCTATGGTATCTTCAGTAGTTACAAATATAGGCACAAGTTGGTTCTGGTTCCCAGCAACCCACAAGATTACACCGACAGCTTCCTAATAGAGTAGAAAGTATGATGTTCACTGTGTTGGCTAAGCATATAAATATGTCCCCAAAACATTTTTGTGAACTGAATGCATGTTTGTCCGTATCTGTGCATGAAGGCACAACAGAAACAGTGAATTGGGTTTTGACTATGGCAACCTGGTTTTGTGTTGTCTGGATCTGTTCCTGCCTGGTAGAGACTCATTTACATGCAACTACTCAATGGATCAGTTAGATGCCATTTATACCCACTGCACTTTGAGTTGATGTTGTTGCTCATGAGTTATTGCCATCATATTCAGGCATAATAATATTGAAATACTAGACTAAGATCTTGTTTGCCAAGGGAAAGGTAGGTGTGTCTATATTTGATTATATAAGTCCACTGTGATAAGGACCTTTGCGCAGAGTCCGAATTGTTGTTTTGTTTTTTAAAGTCAGGTTTCCTTTAATGTTAGTAGTTTGTAGTGTAGTGTGGAGTCTTGAAAAGCAGAGCCATTCCTCCTGCTGCTGCTGCTGCTTTAACTCTCTTAAACAATGTGGCTTTATGATTTTTTGCTTGGTTTTGGCCTCAAGGGACTTTTCCTGTTTATTTTAATTTTTATCATAATAGCAGATTTCCTCAAAAACAGGAATCCTCCAAATTATCCTCCAGGACCGATGGCTCTTCCCCTTGTGGGGAATTTCTTCAGTGTGGACATGAAACATCTACATATTTATTTTACCAAGGTAAAGTATCATAAATGTTAAAAAAAACATGTTTTAGTGTGAATTTCATTGAGATATTTTAAAACTTTTAAACGTGATTAGTTTGATTGTTTGTTTTTTTTAAATTTACAAACAGTTCAATATCTTTGCAAAATGTAATTGCCATCAGGAGTATGTGGACGATAACTTATATAACTTGCCAATGTACTAAATAAAATGGAAGCTATTTCAATTGGTTTTATTAATTCACCTAGACTAGAGAATGTAACTTTAAATCGTTCACACTCTTCAGGAAATGTGCATTTGTGTTTAAATGATTAATTCTTAAAGAGAAACTAATGGCAGATACTGACATCTGGTGGTCATATTGTAAATATAAATGAAAATTCTGTTCTTGGTTGACCTAGAAGCCCATTTGTTCCTCACTGTGAATTGGTAGGTTTTGCTATTGAACAATCAAAAAAATCCCTATGATGTGTTCTAGTTCATTGACATTTGTTTCCTGATTTATTGTCCACAGCTGGCTGACGTCTATGGGGATGTGTTCAGCGTCCGACTCGGAAGTTTCAAGATAGTGTTTGTGTCTGGGTACAAGATGGTGAAGGAAGCCATAGTGACACAAGGTGACAACTTTGTGGATCGACCGTACAGTGCGATGGGCGACAGGATTTTCTCAGGAGACTCAGGTGTACAAATCTTTTTCTTTGTCTTGTCCCATGCAGGACTTAGCTTGTCTCATGTAGGAATTAGTTCCCCTGAGACATTAACCCTATTTCCTCTGCATGTTTGTGTCTAGCTGGTCTGTTCAATAGCAATGGTAAAACATGGAAGAGACAGCGACGCTTTGCTTTGTCTACCTTACGTACATTCGGCCTGGGCAAAAGCACCATGGAGCAGAGCATCTGTGAGGAGATCCGACATCTGCAGGAGGAGATAGAGAAGGAGAAAGGTGGTTCACAAAATAAGCTCATAGTCAGCAGTTCTTCAGGAGTATAGCATTGTCTAAACAGTGAACTCCTCTCCTCCAGGTGAACCTTTCAACCCAGCAAGTCTCTTCAACAATGCTGTGTCCAACATCATTTGCCAGCTTGTGATGGGGAAGCGGTTTGACTACAGCGACCATGACTTCCAGATCTTGCTGAAGTATATTTCTGAAATATTTGTGCTACAGGGCTCTGTTTGGGGTATGGTAAGTCAGAAATACCCATTTAGTTCAATCATTGTCAGAGAGACAGCATTCTGGGTGGCACTGTGGGAGTCAATCCTCCTTAACCAACTGAGAGGCCCAAGTCTGTGGTCAAATTTGATAACAAAAGGTGAAAGGTGATGTGAATGAAAGTTTCTCTTAACCGCTGTTTTCTTCCGAGTAGCTGTATGAGTCATTCCCCGGAGTGATGAAGCACCTGCCAGGCCCCCACAACCAAATATTTGATAAATTCAACACCATCATAGACTTCATCATTCAGGAGGTAAAGAGCCACAAGAAAGACCTGGACCGCAGTGATCCCCGGGACTACATTGATGCTTTCATCATTGAAATGGAGAATGTAAGTGAACAACTGCACTGTACGACACTGTGTAGCCCTTCCTGTCAATCTACCATACAGTACAGAGGTCGGGGTTCATCCCGGTTTCAAGCTGAGTGTCCTGAGTCCTGACAAATATCTGTAAAACACTAACATTTTCCCAGCTTTCACCAAAATCAAAATAAAACAATATTATACTTACATAGACGTTTTTCATGTTCTGTTCCACTCATTAATACGGAGGCCGGGAGTGGCCATGGAGAGAAAAAAATATAGCTTATATATTGAGGCCATAATTTACTAATTTGTGCGCACAAGATAAGTGTATATACATAGAGCCAGCATAGCGCTGTTGAGTGCTGTTAAGCAACCCCCGTGCTTATGTACACACTTGTTTGCGTGCTTTCAAACATGTCGTTTTGATTCATTATTCTGCACAGTTCCTTCTGCACATTAACAGGCATGTAGGTGAAAATTGTGAATCACTTAAAACTTCTCGCTCCGCTCATAACTCCCTCCATTCCTGTCAGTCTTTCACCTGGTGTCTCCATTCATGCCAGAGTATCATCTGAGCTCCACATTTTTGTGGCAACATGATGTGATAAAGATAGTTTGTTTTAAAAAATAAGTTAAAAAATAATGTCTGTACCAAGTTCGGGACTACAGTAAATTCCCTCAGTAGAAAACTCTACGAGATTCCCAAAATTTTAGTGCGTGATGAAGAGGATAGCCCTGAGATTAAAGGGGGTGAAAGTAGTGAATGTGATAAGCCATGATTGTCACAGCCTCTAATGCACCCACCTATAATAAAGCCTTCTCTCTGATCCCAACCCTTGCTTAACTGCGTCACAGGTGCGCACCGTGCACCAAGTTATCATTCTGATAAACACGCCTATGTTGCGTGCATATTAGCATATACACATACGTGCCTGTGCATGAACATGTGGTACACTAAAGGGTCCTGGTGTGGGGGTATGAAAATATAGCCACTCCCTGCTGTATCTTCTTTGCATTTCTGAATAGCACAACGAGTCTGATCTGGGCTTCACTGAGACCAATCTGGCTATGTGCGCTGTGGATATGTTCACTGCTGGAACAGGGACAACCGCCGCCACTTTGCTGTGGGCTTTGGTTTTCCTCATCAAAAACCCTGATATCCAGGGTAGGTGACATGTTAGGCCCTACACTGAACTAACTGTAAAGCAGCAAGGAAACAGGACTAAAAGAGTTTTCAGCCATACTAACCGCTCTGCGAGGCTGTACTTAAACACAGAGTGCTTTGAGCTAAATGCTAATGTCAGGATGCTAACATTTCTCACAATGACGATGCCAACATGCTGATGTTCACCATCTCAGTTTAGCATGTTAGAATGCTAGTATTTGCTAATTAGCACTACACATAAAGTACAGCTGAGGCTGATGGGAATGTCAACAATTAACATATCAAGGTTTTCTCACCCTGTTGCTACAAGCTTAATTCCTTCACTTTTCTTGCTTTCTAGACAAAGTTCAGGCAGAGATAGACCGAGTGATTGGACAGACCCGACTGCCCATTATGGCAGACAGACCCAACCTGCCCTTCACCAATGCTGTCATTCATGAGATCCAGAGATTGGGGAACATTATTCCTCTGAATGGACTCAGAATGGCCGCCAAGGATACAACACTGGACAATTACTTCATACCCAAGGTGCATTTAGCACACAGTCATTTTAAGTCTTAAAAGGAATTTTGAGGAATGAAAAATTTGTTGTTGCAGAATTGCATGGTGTTAACCTATGGATCTTGTTTTTTAGGGTACGGCCTTGTTGCCCAACCTAACCTCTGTGCTGTTTGACAAGACTGAATGGGAGACTCCAGACACCTTCAACCCTGGACACTTCCTAGATGCCGAGGGAAAGTTTGTGAAGAGAGAAGCTCTCATGCCTTTTTCTGCAGGTAAACCACATTCAACTCAATCTTAACCATAACCTGAACCAGAATATATGTTTTATCCTTACACTTTCACTTGCGTATGCATTTGCGGACTCTTCAGGAAAACGGATGTGTCTCGGGGAAGGCCTCGCCAAGATGGAGCTGTTCCTGTTTTTGGTCGGCTTACTGCAGAAGTTCTCTTTCTCCGTTCGTGATGGAGTAGAGTTGAGTACTGAAGGAATTTCTGGAATTACACGTGTACCGCACCCCTTCAAGGTTTACGCCAAGGCTCGTTGAATTAAGTTACATCTCACAAAATAATTTTCATTGAAGCCATGTGTAACAGACAAGACTAAGCAAGACGCTTAAGCAGAAAAAGCTGCGGTTAGTCTCAACCTCTCACTGTGTATCATTGCCTCATGTACTGAGGGCCTGTCTATTCTCTTTGCCTGTGCATTTAATTCTATGTGATGAAGAAAGTTTTACATAAAATATTCTTGCATTAATGGCACTGTTTATAAAATGTTTTCCCTTTGTCCTTGTAGTTATTAATGACAAAATGTATCAATATTTCATAAAATTATGTTCTTTAAACATACAATCAAGCTGCATTGGTTAAGTTGTCTTTATACTAATGATCTGAGTTATGTCATGTATAAGCCCTTAGTTAATAATGAACTGAAATCAAACCATTTCCACAGATTTGTTAATGACTAATAAATTATTTGTTGATTTGTGTCACAAACCTGGCTTCAGTCAAAACACAACATAACATATATTCATAGCTGTTGATTTATTTACAAGCTATTGGAAGTGACTATTAAATAATTTGTAAATTATTAATAGTTTGTTCATCATCAATATTATTATTGGTATTGTTATTATATATATAGTTATATTTAACTGTGAATAATTAGTAGGGCTGTGTATTGGCAAGAATCTGGCGATATGATAAGTATCATTATACTGGGGAAACAATTCCATATATTGATTCAATATATATGTCATTTTAGTAAAACTGTAATAGTATAAAGAACACACCAGAAATACAACATTTTAGAAAAGGCAAGAATAACATATTTATACTGCATGCAAAAATACTGATTGGTTTTTGGCTCAAACTGCATGGGATTACCATTAACTGGGCATGTCAGTAAAGGGGAGACTTGTGGGTACCCATAGAACCCATTTTAATTCCCATATCTTGAGGTAAGATCACACAATCACAGAATTCTGTGAAAATCGCAATGCCAGTTTTTCCTCTCCAGAATTAAGCCTAACTTTGGAGAGTTATTTATGTACAAATTGTTACCTTTACACATTGTAAAAATAGATTAAAAGGGGGTAAATATACACCCATCCTTTATGAACTCAGCACTCATGGTAAAATGTA
This sequence comes from Helicolenus hilgendorfi, assembly GCA_916700815.1. Lineage (NCBI taxonomy): Eukaryota > Metazoa > Chordata > Actinopteri > Perciformes > Sebastidae > Helicolenus > Helicolenus hilgendorfi. The sequence continues at coordinate 8,754 of CAKALG010000015.1, read as the reverse complement.
AAATGTTATGAGAGTACTCCACCTATTTAGGATTCCACTCTCAGTCAGCCTCATGATGGACAGTTTTTAGAAAAGGATCTACATTGATGCAGCAGAACTAGAGATATAGTATTTTTTCCTCCACACATTTTTCATCCTTATCAAAACATGGTGCCTAAATTACCCAAAATGCAACTCGACCACCAAAAGTTTGGTCGTAAGATTTGGGTACAAAGTACAAGCTTCTCATCTTGGTTTGAAGCCAGCGGCTTGAGGCTACATTAGCTGCTACTAGTATCATTTTTTTAATTTTCAAATTTGTAGTCTTTGGACTCAAATTAAGCTGTCTCTTGGAGCTACAAAAGGCTTTATACAGTACAGTTCTCTATCAGAAAAAAGCTTAAGTGAGATTTTTAATCGCCAATGGATATGAACAACACCACTGAACACATCCCGTGTTTCCTCTACAAACAGCTACAGTATATGATGCCTTCCCAATACTGATGAAACGCCTGTTGGGGCCTAACAACGGCATTTTCAGCAGCTCCAAATGTTTGGAGGCTGAGAAATAGTGAGGCACAAGTTGGATCTGTTTACAATGTTGAGTAAAGCCAATCAATATGTATGAGAACTAAATACTCATTGACCATATGTTTGTTCCTCCGGAACAGTCAACTGGGTTTTGACTATGGCAACCTGCTTCTGTGTTGTCACAGTGACTCATCTGCATGCAACTGCACAACAGATCAGTTAAGTCCTATTCACATGGGTCTAGTATTACCTGGGGACCTCTAGTAAGCTGTAATAATTGCTGAGGTCGTCTGGTATCTTAATCTTGTGTGAATCTGCCATGATCATAACTTTTTGTTTTCTCTGCAGAGCCTCGACATCATATCCGGAGGATAATGTCAGTAAATTTGGAGTAAAATACAGACTTTACCTTTCGCGCGTGAATGCGCCGCACGCAACAAACGTGGGGGATTAATTTCTAAATCACGTGAGGTCCACTGGTAATGCTAGTCCCGTGTGAATAGGGATTTGATGACTTTTATTTCCACTGCACTTTGTATTTTTGGCTTGACTCTGTTTACTTGTTCTAAGCCTAAGGTTACCGAGACAGTTTTTGTACTTAATGTGTTAATATATTACTGAGCTGATATTGTTGTTTCACATGACAGAGATCTTGTTTGCCACGGGAAAAGTAGGCGTCTGTAACAGGTTATATGAGAACAAAGTCATACGCACCGCACTTTTGTGCAGACTCCGAATAACAGATTTTCTTCAAGTTGTCTGTCCTGTAATGTTAGTAGCGCATGTAGTCACTGGGTGTGTGGACCACATAAGTAGTAAATCAAGCATCAACAGGCATTAAATAACCACGGGTGTTTCATGAAGAAGAAGAAAGTCCTGAAAAGCTACGACCTTCCTTCTGCTCCTGGTTTAACTCTCTTTAACAATGTGGCTTAATTTTTTGCTGGATTTTGACCTTAAGGGGCTATTCCTGTTTATTTTTATTTCCATCCTAATAACAGACTTTCTCAAAAAAAGGAATCCACCAAATTATCCTCCAGGACCAATGGCTCTTCCCCTTGTTGGGAATTTCTTCAGTGTGGACAGGAAACATCCACACATTTATTTCACCAAGGTAAAGTTGAATGCATATTTACATTTAGGTGTGAATTGTATCGAGTCATTCTAATACATTTAAAATAAATTTGATTAATTTAATTTAATTTCCAATCAGTTCAAGATCCTTCACAAACACTACTGTGCTATTCCTATCAGGATAGTAGCATATGTATGTGTGTCCACAGCTGGCTGACGTCTATGGGAATGTGTTCAGCCTCCGCCTTGGCGGAGATAAGATAGTGGTCGTGTCTGGGTACAAGATGGTGAAGGAAGCCATAGTGACGCAGGCTGACAACTTTGTAGATCGACCGTACAACGCAATCACTGACAGGTTTTACTCAGGATACTCAGGTGTGATAATCCCTCTCTTTCTCTTATCTTTCTCAATGACTTCCCCTGAGACATTAACCCTATTTCCTCTGTATGCCTGTGTTTAGGTGGTTTGTTCATGAGCAATGGTGAAACATGGAAGAGACAGCGACGCTTTGCTTTTTCTACCTTACGTACCTTCGGCCTGGGCAAAAGCACCATGGAGCAGAGCATCTGTGAGGAGATCCGACATCTGCAGGAGGAGATAGAGAAGGAGAAAGGTGGTTCACAAAATAAGCTCATAGTCAGCAGTTCTTCAGGAGTATAGCATTGTCTAAACAGTGAACTCCTCTCCTCCAGGTGAACCTTTCAACCCAGCAAGTCTCTTCAACCATGCTGCGTCCAACATCATTTCCCAGCTTGTGATGGGGAAGCGGTTTGACTACAGCGACCACGACTTCCAGATCATGCTGATGTATATATCTGAATTTATTAGGATTGAGGGCTCTGTTTGGGGTCTGGTAAGTCAGTAATATCCATTTGGTTCTTTAGTTTAGTACCTCAGATATTAGTTCAATCATTGTCAGAGAGACAGCATTCTGGATGGGACTGTGGGAGTCAATCCTCTTTGACCGACTGGGAGTTCCAAGTCACATAGTTGAAAGGTGATGGGAATGAAAGTTTCTCTCATCTATTGTTTTCTTCTGAGTAGATGTATCAGGCATTCCCTAGAGTGATGAAACACTTGCCAGGTCCCCACAACCAAATGTTCAGCTATTACAAAGACATCCTAAACTACGTCAGTCAGGAGATAAAGAGCCACAAGAAGGACCTGGACCACAGCGATCCCCGGGACTACATTGACGCTTTCATCATTGAAATGGAGAATGTAAGTGAACGACTGCACTGTACAACATTGTGTAGCCCTTCCTGTCAATCTACCAGACACTCACTACTGTATCTTCTCTGCATTTCTGTATAGAATAAAGAGTCTGATCTGGGCTTCAATGAGACCAATCTGGCTGTGAACGCTGTGGATCTGTTCACTGCTGGAACGGAGACAACCGCCAACACTTTGCTGTGGGCTTTGGTTTTCCTCATCAACAACCCTGATATCCAGGGTAGGTGGCATGCTAAGCCCTACACTGAGCTGTGAAACAGCAAGGAAACAAGACTAAAATAGTCTCCAGCCATGCCAACAGCTCTGTGAGGCCACAATATGATAACATTTCCTGTTCATGACAGAGTTAGCATGCAGTTTTAGCCATGATGTCTAGCTCTGCTTTTCCTGCAATGTGTGAAACCCAAAGTGTTTCCAAAGTTTACTGTATGTGTAGTGTTTACCACTTTGGATGTAAAATTTGAGGGTGCAGGTCGTATCCACTTGGAACCTCCACCGTTTTCTACTTTTTTGCTTCGGCTCGCTGCGGCCGACTGTTTGTTTTGGTTGACATATACAGAACAGATATGACGTCACGTTACTCAGACTGCAACAATAAAAGCGGTAACTTCCTTCTACCTTCCCTTAGACTCAAATTAAGCAAATATATAGATTCTGGCAATACAAAATTGATTTCAAAATCGTAAAAAACACACCCCTAACGAACATGCACCAAAAGCATGCACGGCCGGCCCGGCTATGTCAACAAAGCATGGAGATGCTCAGATTACAACACACACAGAGGGAGAGTGACTTCATTCTCTCCTCAGGTAGACATTACTCCTCTATATCTTTACATAGCAAATAGTTGTTTGCTGCTATATTAATACTCAATACTTAATATTGTATAGAGCACCTTTAATTAGCGCTAATCACAACGTACAGCTGAGGCTGATGGGAATGTAAAATATGAACATATCAGGTTTTTCGCACCATGTTGCTACAAGCTTAATTCCTTCAATTTTCTTGGTTTTCTAGACAAAGTCCAAGCAGAGATCGACAGAGTGATCGGACGAACCCGACAGCCCACAATGGCAGACAGACCCAACCTGCCCTACACTGAAGCTGTCATCCACGAGACCCAGAGGTTGGGGAACATTGTTCCTCTGAATGGATTCAGAATGGCCGCCAAGGATACAACACTGGGCAGTTACTTCATACCCAAGGTGCATTTAGCACACAGTCATTTTAAGTCTTAACAGGATTATCTCTAAAATGGGATTAGCATGGGGTTAGTTTATGGATCTTGTTTTTTAGGGTACATCCTTGATGCCCATCTTAACCTCTGTGCTGTTTGACAAGACTGAATGGGAGACTCCAGACACCTTCAACCCTAGACACTTCCTAGATGCTGAGGGAAAGTTTGTGAAGAGAGAAGCTTTCCTGCCTTTCTCTGCAGGTAAACCAAATTCACCTCAATCTTAACCATAACCCCAACCAGAATATACATTTTATCTTGAGCACTTACACCTTCATTTGCGTATGTGTTTGCGGACTCTTCAGGAAAACGGATGTGTCTCGGAGAAGGCCTCGCCAAGATGGAGCTGTTCCTGTTTTTGGTCGGTTTACTGCAGAAGTTCTCTTTTTCCGTTCCTGATGGAGTAGAGTTGAGTACTGAAGGAGTAACTGGAATTACACGTGTACCGCACCCCTTCAAGGTTTACGCCAAGGCTCACTGAATTATGCAACATCTTATTGAACCATTGTTCATCTAACCAATGAGTAACAGACAAGACTAAGCAAAACAGAGAAATCTGCACTTTTTAATCTCAACCTTTCACTGTTGTATAATTGCATGGTGTTCTGAGGACCTGTTTATTCTATCTACCTGTACATTTAATTCTATGTGATAGTTATTTTTCCATTAAATATTCTTGTATTAATGGTACTGTTTATAAGACATTTCCCTTTGTCCTTGTAGTTATTAATGACAAAATGTAAGATTTCATAAACATATCGTCTTTAAAATTACATTCAAGCTGTACTGGTGATGTTTTCTTTATAGTAATGATCAGTTATGACATGTATAAGTATGACAGTACAATAATAATGACCAATACCTGTGTATGCTTGATAGGGGGTTGATTTACAGACACTACTGGCAGATGGCTTTGGTTTCTTTGTCACCACTCCCTTTCTAAACTTTGTTAGCACTCCTGGTAAAATTAAATGTTAAAGGATTTATCATTTATTTAACATTCATCTCTCAAATCATTGTCTGACTCAAAATGGACAGTTTTAAAAAAGGATCAAAAGTGATGCAGCAGAAATATCTTTTTTACTTCGCACATTCTTCTTTTGCCTACATTACATCATGTTTAGCATTATGAGGCGGCATCTGATGTTTACGGTTGAAAGATTTTTGTTTAAGGCTCCTGCTTTGTTATAGTGTTGGCTCAGTTTTCAGCTTATTCTTACTCCGTATTTGGTTAATGGAGGGCAGTCCACTCTCTTTGTCACACACATAGGTCATTATATCTACACAAGCTGTGAGTCAGCAGAGTACCAGCCCATCTCGAACTAGAAATTGTTGATGGAGCAAGTGATCCCCATCAGTCCTTTGCTTTTCTCCTCTGCCTCACAATGTGGCTGTGGGATTTGTTTCTGTGGCTTGATCTGAGGGGAACGCTGCTTCTTATTTTTGCCGTTCTCCTCGTAGTGTATTTTCTGAACAAAAAGGATCCACCCAACTTCCCACCGGGACCACCCTCTCTCCCTTTTTTAGGAAACATATTCAACATTGAATCCAAACAGCCTCACATTTACTTAACTAAGGTAAGATGACAGAATCATATTTTCATATTATGCAGTGGTGTTCTTGTGAAAACGTGAGCAAAAGTGGAAGATTCCTATTTATTCTCCCCTACTTTAGCATGTAGTAGAGACACATAAATAAGGGAAAATTACAAAATATCATATGAGATTCTGCTTCAACAGAATATTACAACATTTATGGTAGAAAACAATGCTAAAAACCTGCTGATAGTAAGTCACAGTGTCACAGAAATGTGCATCTTATCAGTCACATGCTGGACAACAGGCCACTTATTCTCTATTCCTGCATCCACAGCTAGCGGATGTTTATGGGAATGTGTTCTGCATACGTCTGGGAAGACACAGAACAGTGTTTGTGTCTGGGTGGAAGATGGTGAAAGAAGCCATAGTGACGCAGGCTGACAACTTTGTGGACCGGCCTTATAGCCCGATGGTGACCAGAATTTATTCAGGGAACTCAGGTGAATCACACAAACATACTGTAGATCAGTGTTAAAGTAGTCAACCTGCCTCCTGATCCCTACCTGAGTAATGTTGTGTGGTTTCTCTCTGTCTCAGCGGGTCTTTTCTTCAGTAATGGGGACGTGTGGAGGAGACAGCGGCGTTTCGCCATGGCCACGTTACGTACCTTTGGCCTGGCCAAGAGCTCCATGGAGCAGATGATCTGCGAGGAGAGCCATCATCTCCAGGAGGTGATAGAGAAAGAGAAAGGTTGGACAAAAAAAGAACAAAACAGAAAAGAGAATAAAATGTAACAGAATGAAAAGCAAAAATACACACAGACATTTCTTCTGCTCAGGTGAGCCATTTGACCCGGTGGCCCTCTTAAACAACGCTGTTGCAAACATCATCTGCCAGATCGTGTTCGGGAGACGGTTTGACTACAGCGACCACAACTTCCAGAGCATGCTGAAGAACCTGACTGAGATGGCCTATTTGGAGGGCTCCGTATGGGCTCTAGTAAGATGCAAAGAAACTCAGACACAACTAACAACCTTGCATGGCTATAACCATTCATAATATTATCTCCATAAACAATCATTATTAGAGCTGGGACGATACTACTATCACAATACTTGAGTGCCAATTCGATATGTATTGCAATTTTTAAGTATTGCGATTCTACAAGTATTGCAATTTGATATTGCAATTTATTATTATTTTAACACTACACCATGGGAAAAAGTTGAATCATACACTTCTAGGGACTTTTACTTTGGAAAATATCTAAATCAATTCAGTAAAAATGTTTGATTTTCAGCATGTATTTAGTCAGAGATGTCCTGACGTCAAATATATCAGTCATTGTCAGGAATTATTTATAGAAAATAATAATAATTATGAATTTGTATTCATCTAAAATAGCATACTATGCATTACATACCCAATATGTGACCAAAACGATGGTTGGTGAGAATCAAAGTCTGAATTAATTTAAAGTACATATTATGCCTAGCAGAGTGAAATCGATAGTGAAATTGAAGCATTATTGACATTACAGAGCTGTCCGTCAATGTCTGTTATGAACTAACATATAAACTAATATAAAAATGACCATTACTTTTAAAAAAAAAAAAATCAGACCTGTGATTGGTCAAAGTCTCCCATCATGGGCTAGATTTTCTAAAGCCTGAAAACAGAGCCATGAGGAGGAGCAGAAGTCTAGTTATCTCTCAGAACACTTGAATTACAAAATGCTGAAAGGTTATTATGGATTTTTTGCGCAATGATGCCAAAAATATACTGACTACTGCCCCTTTAAACATCCGAAATATAGGTTAGAGAAATATGAAAAATAACACATATTTCATTGCTCTAAGCAATAAAAAGAAAATCACAATAAAAACACAGTATCAATTGATATTAACATCTCAAATTCAGATGCACTAAATTTACATAACCAGTCAACACTGTAATGTTACAAAAACAACCAGCTAGACTCACTTATACATTATAGCCACACTGGTGTGAATGAACTAAAGCTATGAGGCTAATCACAGCATTTCATAACAAAGTAAATGGATCCAGAAATTACAACATTTTCAAAAGAAATACTTTATCTCCATGCCTGTGGTGATAGAAGTCATCAGCTGAGGTGTGTGAGAGAGCTGGCTCCCCTGATAAAAGAACACAATCAGTACAATTAAGGCGGGAAATCGGTGACCGTTATGCTAGGTAGGTGGCGAACTCAACATGCTAACATTAGCCCTCTTTCTCAAGACGAAACTCACTACAAACTGAGATTAGCGGTTTTAAACCTCAACAGGATTTACACATAATGAATTAGGTCTTACATAGAACTAGTTATAACAATTAGATCCCGTTAAAAATCACAAATTACAACCTTAATAAGCATTTATCAGGTGGAGTTTTACTAGCCGCAACCTAGCTACCTCTTGTCAGTTAGAAAAGGCTTCGACCTGTGCGCGCACGCTGAACTTGTTTAAACTAGTGATGGGAATTCCGGCTCTTTTTAGTGAGCCAGATCATTTGGCTCAGCTCACCAAGAAGAGTCGGCTCTTTCGGCTCCCAAACGGCTCTTCGTTTTCTGCCTGTTATAGTTCAGCCAAATTTAGCGCAGTTTTAATTTTTGATTAGTATGTGTGCACATATATCACTTAAATTATTCAATATAATCATACTAAACCTTATAATATCCAGAATACTATAATTTTACATACTGCTTCGTTTCTGACTGTCGCTCATCTTGTCTGCTATTCGCGCACCGCACTCCTCTCTCTTTTTCTCTCCTCTTCTTCCTCCTGCTCTATACCAAGCCCCCAGGAAGTGCGCCGGTCGACGATCCAGACTTTCGTAGTGGCCAAACAGCGGTACTGCAACTTCCGTGTCAGTCACGTGATGCATTGGGCCCAAAAATAGTTTTTCCCATAGACTTACATTGAGAAAGAGACGTCTGTAACTCAGCGGATAATTGTTTTTGAGGTGAATCAACTTCCCAGTACGAACACTCTAATAGCCCTTATTTAAAATATTAAGTTTTTAAAGTTGTAAAATGCACTAACACCTGAATCATGTGAATAAGTCCCAAACCGTGATGACAGTGCAAGCCATGACGACGGCGTGACGTTGGGACCCTGTGACCGAGTCATGTGATCGAACGG